>JABWIB010000755.1:75715-90125 GCA_016617825.1 Platyplectrum ornatum | reverse complement strand
TTATGTGCTGGGTATGTGCTGGATATGTAATGGTTATGCACTTGGTATGTGATGGTTATGTACTCGGTATGTGATGGTTATGTGCTGGGTATGTGATGGCTATGTACAAGGCTCTGGTACAGGATATAGCAGAAGCGGAGGGGTCTGAGCAGTAGCCGACTCTTATTAGAATGATGATCATTCTAGCGTATGCTGCCATTAGAGGGGTGGTTTCCCCAGGAGAAAATCACCTTGTTTATCAGCCCCAATTAATATGAATATCAGGTGCTCACCAGGTAATGCATGATAAATCTTGATATATTAAATCAAACGGTCCCAGCAATTCTTTACTTTAACAGCTATCTATAGGACTGACGAAGTCTTCACAACCAAAACACGAAAAAATAGAATAAAAGCGCTCAGAGATGGAAATGATTTATTAAAGCTAAAACCTCTAAATAACGGCATAGATGTTTTAGCTTTAATAAATAATTTCTAACTCTGAGTGCTTTTATTCTAATGTTGTTTTGATAACTGTATGCCAGTAGAGGTACCATGACTCCAGGGACCACTTGGCCAGTCAGGGCCATATTAAGGGTCTTGTCTGAAATAACTCAAAAGCACCCTCACAACACCTCAGTGCCAGCACCCAGTGCACAATGCATCTCTGTAAGCAGCACATCATATAAAGCAGTTCTTCTCAACCTTTTTTAGCATGATGTGCACCCCATCACATCCCAGCATATAGTTGCAGACCCTAAACTACGGGATTGGATGGGATTTGTGATTTTGACTGCGATGAAGAAATCTGTTGCTTTCCCCCACATTCTGCTACATGGAATCTCTGGAACTGGCCTAGAGAGGCATTAATCACTGCGCTTCATATCATTGTTAGTGCAAATTGAATGCTCTGTTAAAGTGAGCACAATGCTTTAACCAGCTTTTATTTTGCAACTCCCATGTGTACGAGCACTTACCATATCAATTTGTGTTACATATTCATTTAGCACTGAAGACTCTAAAATACCTTTTGTTCTTTTAATGGGACAAAGTAGACTTTTATTCCGCTAATTGTATTAATTAAGAATGCATATTACGGCCCTTCTCTGGACACTACTCTTTAGATTTTTGTTGTGCAATAGGTGAATATTTATAGTGAATCAAATAGAATAATAGTACAAATAAAATAGTTAATATTTGGCAATGCACCATGGGCTTGTAGAGAAGGTAATTATGTAGTAATATTTATATGCCTGGTAGGTAGTAAAATAAAAACCCCACACAAAATAAACAAATGCTATAAAAATGTTTCTTCGTGTATAGATAAAAGAGGTTGGTGCAAAGCTTCTTGCAAGAAATCAGTAATACAGTTATCAAAAATGCATTTGGAAACTGGAAAAGTACTGATCCGTTCCAGTTCCTAATTAACTTCTTATATATAAGATATGGGGAGATTAGTCTTAATCATAAAATAAAATAATAAAATTAATACATTAGTGTATAAGAGATAAAATATGCGGATCTTGCAGTACATGCTGAATATCGTCTATCCAAAATTCCCAGGATAAGCACTATTCTTGTATCTGTGTAATAGAAACATGAAATACATAGCCTGAAAGCACTTTCACCCACATGATAGTCTCCAGGCCTTACCAGGAGCCTCTCACCAGTGCATCTGCCCTGCTCAAGGGCCATTTTATATCCCCTTGTGGAACTCCAAATAATGGATGCATAACATGGTAAGTGTTGACATGAGCTTTATTGATTCTGTAATATAAAGTTACTCTCTTAGCTGTAGATGTTTCATGTTACAGCCAATGGACCAAAACCAGTGCACAAATCTGAAACAATATGGAGTTTTTATACCCAGAGAGAGAGCGGGGGAGGGGGTACTCTTTACCCAGGCCCGGAGCTGACAGGGGGCCCGTGATTGGTTTTTGGAGTTTTATTTATTTTTTAAAAAACTTTTTACTGAGAGTGATCTGCAGTGAGAGCTGCTCTTATGTGTAAGAAAGAGAAGCCTGTAGCCCAACACTGGACTCTGCTCAAGCATGACCTTAATGATTTACAATGTATCACATTGTATCACATTGTGATACAATGAGCACATTCCTCCCCATGAGAGGTATACACACATATAATGTACTTTTGCCTGTGTAGGTCTAGTGCTTTCAACCTTATAGGTATACATTCAAGGGAAAACAGGCATGTCCCCAATGGTGTGAAAACATGGGTGACAATGGCGTATGCTGCATAGCGGCGGAAAAAATAGTGCTTATTATATTAGGGGGCCCCAAGAAGGTGCTGTACCGGGGCCCACAATTTCTCATGGCGGCCCTGTTTATACCTGAGTAAAACTATGATGAACTGCAGGGTGACATATTTCACGAGTTTCAAGCAGTATTAGAGGTGAGAGCCCAAGTGTAAAGCTGGGCATCCACTAGAGAACGATATCATTCCCACGAGAAAATCTTCAGCACCATTCACTAGAACAATATAGTTTCATCCACGGTTTTTACACTGTCCACACTAGACCCCAAATCCACAAAAATCTTGGGCTTGAGCTAAAAATCATCCCGTGAATGTCCAGCTTTACTATGAAATAGTCAAATATAACGTAAAATGACTATCTCTGTGCATTAAGCACAAGCGCTGCATCTCACTCACTGCATGGAAAGAATAAAGTTATTTTCGGAGATGTTTTTCCTCGAGTGTAACGCTTCAGCTGATTTTCTCTTATTTTCAAACTCTGACATCTCTAATCCTATGTGTCTCTAATGAGGCCTGTCACTGTCTCAGAGGAACTGAATTACACATTGCAGTTTTCCACTATGAAATCAGGGAAATCACTACTTTGCATGTGTTTTTCATATACTCTTCTGTCCACATGATACTTAAATGTCTTCTGCTAATCGCTACTGCAGAATTATGGCCATACAACCATTGCCTTGTTGAAGTTTTGCCATTTTTCCAAAGATTTGTATACAATACTATACAGAAAAGGCGTGTAGAGTGCAATGCTGAGGAATTCCAGACAACTGAAACCTCTATAAGTAATTATTTATTTAGTAGCAAATGAAAGAACTATGAATAGCCTGTAAACTGTAAGGTTACGGCATTTCCTTTAAAATGTCAAACACTCCTGGTAAAATAATAAAACAGATATTGAAAGTTAAATGATATTTTAGCCTTATTAAGGTGCTAAGCACACTGATGGTGTAACCATGACCATGTTGTTCCATTGCCATGCCCTCAACTTGCCATCATTTTCTGTATTGCACTGATGCCAACTTTGGAAGACCAGTATATATGTAATACGTATTTAAGTATATGACATCACCATTTGCAAACACTTTTTCCTGGATGGAAACGGAGTGCAGAATATAATGCATGCTAATAGATAATAAAACTAATGAGATAAAGCCTTTACACTTTCAATGAATGCACCAAAATGCACAAAAGATTCCTGTTACTCTCATTATGGACCGGATCCTGTTCTCCATGCGAACGTCCACACGACCACTGTCCACACGACCACTGTTCTCTGTGTGGACAGTGCTTACACTGCTATACACCTACCATTTATCAATCAAATGGATTAGTGCACAATATTCCCCAAACTCACCACCAATCCCTTAATATCCCTTAATATCCTCAACCCCCACCCACCTAGTACCTAATACTTCACGCAGTATTTTTCCCCTTACACAGGAGAAAACGTGCGACTTTTATCTCCGTTTTTTTCCTGTCTTCGTGCCGGGTTGATTCGTCCTCCTAGTTTGGAGCATACATGCTTATACTTATATGTGCACACATCATATCATCATTCCAAATAAGAGGCATTAAATCTATTAAAGATACTACAGTCACTTAAATTTATATATATATATATATATATATATATATATATATATATATATATACAAAAGCTTTAGCAACATGCCAGAATGATAGACATGAGCTAAGGTTCTGATCAGCGAAAACATTTCTGTTTAAGCTTTTCTTGCCAGCCTACTGAATGCCTGCAATGATTACGTTTGATAATAGAGGACATTGCACTTAAGCACGTAGTACAGTAAGTGGACATACAATTTATTTTCTTTTACATTACATATGTATTAGGTTTGCATGACTTTGTGTGTATTTCTATTCTGGTACTATGTCTTTCAGTCTAACACTGTATCTAGGAAAAGGTAGACTATGGTAAAGGCATTCTTTATGCTGAAATGCTGAACATTAATGGTATTTACACAGACATGGAATCATTTTCGTGTCTATTGTCCAGAGTTTTAATGGACTGTTAGCAGCAAGGGATTACGGAATTACGCAGACGTTGGTCCCTTATTAAAGGGTCTCTGACGTACAGTGTAGAGAGGAAGTCTTCATAGTATATTTAGCAGTGTGCTATAAGGTCATCTATATGAATGCATAAGCAGAAGTTGCTTTACAGCCAGATAATTGCACCCAAAGGAGTCAGAGAGCCTTGCAAAGCTAGGAAGCATTGATTGTGTATCCCTATGGGCACAGTCATTAACTCTGAGGACTTTCTTAGAGAGCGACCAAGGGATACTCTTTGGCCTAAATGTACTAAGCATGGAGATTAAAAAGTGGGGATGTTGCCCATAGCAACCAATCAGGCTCAAGATGTAAAATGAAACTGTGAGCTTGAATCTAATTGGTTGTTATGGACAACATCCCCACTTTTCAATCTCCCGGCTTAGTAAATTTAGGTCATTTACAATTTGGGGCATTACTTTAGATATTTGGACATAGAAAGTGACGGCAGATAAGAGCCACATGGTCCATCCAGTCTGCCCAGTTGTAGATTTTTTTTTATCTATAATGACTTTATTTTATTCTCTATTTTGTTTGAGACTCAGAATACTCTTATATTTATCCCAAGCTGCTTACACTGTTCTGTAGTATTAGCCTCCACCACTTCTGATGGGAGGCTATTCCACTCATCAACTACCCTTTCAGTGAAGTAATTCTTCCACACATTTCCCCTGAACCTACCACCCTCCAGTATATATGCATGCCCTCGCGTTCTACCACCCTTCAGTTTATACGCATGCCCTCACATTCTTCAAAACCTGTTTCTTTGAAAATGCCCCCCTCCCCCAACAACTCAGTTAACATTATACTTTTCATTTAAAGAACTTGTTCAGCCTTATACAGTATGCAGTCACTAGTTTTACATTCAGCTGTATTTTATTGAGGGGTTGGATGATTACTGGTTGCTATGGACAACATCCCCCAGATTGTATAACAACGACCCCAAAAAAATGCCTCTATACCCACCAACCTCATTATTTCATTATCAGTTTTATTTACCTTATGAGATGTCATTTATACCTCATCACCTTTTAAAGATCATTCAGTAATATGATAGACAAACAACAAAATAGATTTCAAATGAAAATATTTATTAAAAGCTTTAACATAATATAACTTGTGTACTTTGCATTATAAAATCAGATCAATATAAGTTCTACTTATATACTTGTCCTATACGAGGACCAGGAATTTGTATCAGCCTCTAGACTCATGAAGAGTCATCCATCAGCACTCAGGAGAGGAAAACCTCATTGGAGGAAACCTCTGGGGAACCATGGCTGGAAGGACTACAGTTCCCTCTTGGAATTTAGGAGCTAAGCCGAGTTAAATAGCCAACTTCAGTAACTAACAAACATATAAGACAAAGACACACACATATTCCATTCCCCATTCACCGCAAAGCTGCGCAGCGGTTATGGTATCGCGATTGCTGCGCTTTTATGCTAGAACCTCCATCAATTAACAAGCTCAAGGTCATTTTTTGGGGGGGAAGTCAAACTCCAAGTGTCCAGACACATCCAAGTCAGGAGCTATTTCCTCTTTTGTAAAGTGCTACATAATCTGATGGCGCTATATAAAAACCTGTTAATAAATAAAATAAATAAATATTGAGATACTTACCTCCTGAGCATTGCCTGCCTGTGACTGGACTGACATCACCACATGAACCTTATACACCACATAAACAAATGTCTCTCTGCTAAAGTGTGATATATATAATACATATATATATATATATATATATATATATATATATATATATTATATATATATAATTGTTATTGAGAAATAGTTTACCTGACAGCACTAAACATGCTCATGGGTGGGGCTATTTACAGTACACACCCCCTTAATTTGCATATACCACACCCCTTGTACAGAGTCTGAATATTGCTGTGATAATCTCCCTGATATTCATTTGCGAAAGTTGGCAACCCTGCAGTACATCCAATGCATTTTTTATATTATTCTTTGAGTTTTTCTATCGGTTAAAAAAAAAATACAAATAAACCTTAGACGTCAGTCTGCTCCATTATTACATTTTATTCTCCTGTGTATGTAATCTATACAGTGCAGTTGTGCAAAGCAAATCCGTCAGATCCTATTCGCTACAATGTGCACCACCTTTAGAACATTGTAACCTCCAGCAGGGAGAGAATGGAAGCATTGCATACTTGCTATACATTCACTGAAATGTCTATTGTCCAGCTCTGTAAGAAACAGCTTTTATATGTTTTTATTTCTATACAGCTGCTTATGTGCATTAAGACATCATGACTTCTGTACCATAATTGACTGCAGTGAAATATCCGCAGTCCTTGAACCATATTTAAACATACTTTAAACTCTTTTTGTCTCATTGTTATCAGATTTCTGTTCAGATGTATGTTAAATCTACAAATATATGAAGCATGAAGTTCACATAAATGAAAAGAACTCTGGTCCGTGCTAAGCGTATACAGGAGAAATTCAACAACAAATATTACATAAATTATTTCATTCAAACCAGTGAAGAATGAAGATAAAATATCCATCAAAAAGCAGCTATATAAATGCTTAGAGTAATTAGGTTCTCGGCTGTCAATATGGGGCGATGCAATTCGGCTTTGCGCCTTATTATCAAAAATTTGCATCTTTTAGGTCGCGGCTCATTGAGCCATCTGTAAAAAGACGCTAGTATTCAGTCCAGTAATAGACTGGAAAAAGCCCACTTCACGCGTTTCCTGTCTTTGCGCGGGATAGAATCGCCCCCTATGAATCTAGAGGCGACTCCTCATTTGTTGGCACAAGGTGTCCTCCGATTGTGTAGGTTTGAGAAGGGACAGGATAGCTGGGAATCACAAGACTGCTGTTATATAGTCTATACAGCCTATAGGACACACCTATAACTAGTGTACAGGCCTCAGTCACAGCAAGAGCAGCCAAGTGTTCGCACTAATGACCGGGCGGTCAGATAGAGATCATTGGTGGTTCCATCAAGCCAGAAAGGTCCTTTTGTTGAAATACTGCACTTGGGAAAGTGTTCAGTATACGCCTTAAGATGTTGAAGTGCACCAGTAAGTTTTGAAATCGCTAATTTGGCAAATGTTGAATGGAAATAACCCAGGATGGCCAAATCTGCAAATCTCCCAGAACCTGCACTGATGCAGTGATTTCATGTATTTCACTGCCTCAGCCCCATTCATTACTATGATGAGTGGGGATTGATAATGTCAAGCAATATTTATTCATAAAGGACCAGATCCAGACTTATGGTCTAAGCATCTGACAAAGTTTCACCCATGCAGGGAGCATACCTTATTGTTGTATGTTGCACACAGATACTGACCAGCGTTACTGTTACACTGTTATTACACTTGTGCTGGAAACATCAGACTTTACATTTAACTTCTTTCTATATAGATTTTATATTGGTTTCTTTGAATAAATATGTTTTATATTCAGATTTATTCCTGTCTATGAATATCTTTATACATTGATTTACACACATGCTTCTTTGATTTATGGTACGCCTGCATGGAAAAAGTCATTCATACCTGCTACACATTTCTCAAGATTGTTTCAAAGATGTCTGCTACTTATTTTTAGAGTTATAGTGTATGCCTGTTTATGATACTCATCATATGTCCTATTCAGTGTATCTAAATACACGTCTCCCTCACCAATAATTTAGCTTAATAATGAATAAATATTAATAACTTATATTACCATTGCTTTAGTTTTGTTCNTAGGGATAGTGAACCCTAGTGTTATAACAACCCATTGCTTATGATTAGAATGACATAACTTTAAGACCTTTGTAATGTGGCTGACTTAATCAGATACATAACTTAGAATTAGTTCTCAGTTCTCGATTAAAAGGTTTTTTTTACCCACTATATATCTACTGTGGTAGGGGTGTTTTCAGATCTGGATTGGTCTATCCGCCTCGATAAAATCTTACTACACCCAGTCCCTGGGAGTCGAGTCCTTTCATGCCATTATGCCCTGCTACGGGATGAGTTGGACCATGACACTATGTCTTTGGGGATTTATGGTTGGTTGCGACAGTTCCCTTCTCTCACTATGGATGTTCTCCTTAACACATTTTCTGCCTCTAGAAAATCTATGCCTGCTAGCATGTACACTGAAATATATCTTAATATCTTTCACCATACCTATCTCTCCCCGAACCGCCGTTTCCATATGGGGGTTGTGGATTCTCCTCATTGTCAGAGATGCCGGGCAGAGGTAGCGGACCTCTTTCGTTGCCTGTGGGTCTGCTCCTTGGTCCAGCATTTTTGGTTGCAGGTTAAACGTCGCGCTGAAATCCACCTCCTTTCCTATGTTCCGTTTTCCCCGGAATGGGCCGTGCTTGGCATCCTCCAGATACCTTCTCAGGTTGACAATCGCTGCAAGAAATTGTTGTTGGCTATACACACTACTGGCAAGAAAACTATCCTCCAACATTGGTTAGGTACGGGCACAATCCTGTAATCCCTTTATAAGGAAACCTTTTTTTATATCTTCCATATGGAGTGGATTGAGACCTAAAGGTGGGAAAATTTTTTTCAGTATTTGAAACATATATTTCCGAGTTGTCGGCCCATATGCAGCTTAGTCTAAGATCTAGATTTGGGGATACTTCCTGGTATCTGAAGCGTGATGCTGCCGATGACCCCCCGTTTCTTTCTGACAAACTGGGACCATACACTTGAGTTCTCATTGTGCAGTATGTTATGACACTTTACTGTAAATCTATCTGTGTACTTTATATGTATATATCCCTGACTGTATTCTTATTTGTTAATACTCTTGTGAAATTGTATATCTATATGTGATGCTTGTTTATTAAAAATGTTTTGGAAAAAAAAAGTTTTTTTCATTCTTTTAAAGCCTGAAAATGAGTTGATCTTTAAATAATATATGAACAAGCTTTACCACATTTATAGCAGTAATACTGGAAATAAGGAAGGCTGAGAGGGGATCAGGTTATCTAAAAAAAGTATAGGTTTTTTCCTTATATCAAGAAAGCTGGGAGGCAAAAAGTTCTCCTAATTCTGAGCCTTTTGGAAACTAGCAGATGCTTTGAAGAAATGCTGTGTTTAAGAAGAGAATCTGAGTGTAAAGTTTAATAGTTTTTCCTCATGATCTTTTCTGCTCTATGATTATATTTGGTGAAAAAAGTAAGATTTTTAATCTCTGCTTCTATCTGTTTCTCCTTCTTCTGGAAGAGAGTTTCCCTTTCCATTACTAGTATCTCCACCAATGCCTTTATTTCTTAATGTCGGTGCATTCGATTCTCAGCCTGTGATAACTCATTCGAGTCAACTCCGTCTTAGGCATCTTAACTGTCCCTTGGGGATATTTGTGACCCACTGTATTAGATTTGTATCTATATAATGGAAGAGGGTGCTCTGCCTCCCACTCATGTGCCTCTTCAAAGGATCCCAGGATCCCATGGCTAGGTTGGTGAAGCTGGGTGGAAATCTTGCCCCCACTGCAATTTTGTGTGTTAGGATAGCAAAATGAAAATACAAAAACAAGGTCACCTTGTTGTCCCAGATATGCAGCTACTACTTCCAACCCGCCCTTTTGGAACATATAAGTATAAAGGCCCTGCAAATCACAGGNCATAAAATAAGAAAACTTCCACTGAAAGCGAATGGGTGTCTATTAGATCTGTGAAGTTGCATATTGTTGAAGGAAATAGTCAGTGTAATGGGGGCTCCTTGTTCTTGGGCATATAATAGTAGGCTGGAATAACCTATTGGAATTAAAAAAAAACTAAATACATTTTTGAAGTAACTTCATGGAAGAGAACCTTACTTAATAGATCCTTAAGTTTCTTTTGAAAATTTGAAGTTGATTTATTACCCATTTGAAAATAAAAATTTCTGGTCCAACAGCTGTCTATGTGCCTCATAAACAAAGTCGTTCAAATCCTGCACCACCACTCCATACTCCTGGATTACAAACCCCAAGTATCTTTTTTTAAAACGTGTCAACGATACTACTTTTGCACCATAAAAGATAAAAATTAGGGGTTATATTTACTAAACTGCAAAAATTGGAAAGTGAAGTTGTTGCAACCTATGAGATTCTAGCTCTCACTTTGCTATTATATACTACAGAATGTCAGCTAGAATCTGATTGGTTGCTATGGGCAACATCTCCACTTTTCCACAGTTTAGTAACTCTAGTAATAAATCTTCTAACAGTTGTCTATGATTTCAATATGCAGCAATAGTTCTGGTAGTGTCATTGTGTTTATTCTCTACCTGATATTTGCATCATTTGTTCTTGAATACAACTGCTGGTACTTTTCAGCATCTGAAGGTGCATTGAACATTTGGTTCCCTGAGATAGCGGTATTTCAGCATGGTGGAGGACCTGCCTGGTTTGGTCAACTTGCCATGTTTTCTAGATGACCACTGGGTCATCCATGTAGGAACTGCTACTACTCTGCCTGAAGCCTGTACAGTAGTCCCAGCCAGGGCCATCGAGAGAGGGGGGAAGGGGGTACTGTTTTCCCGGACCTGGGGTTTACAGGGGGCCCAGGATTTGATAGTTGAGATTGATAGTTTTTGAGGTTTTTTTTTAACTGTTTATTAAAAGTGATCTACAGTGAGAGCTGCTGTTATGTGTAAGAAAGAGAAGCCTGCACCCTAACACTGGACTCTGCTCAAGCTCAAGCATTAACGATTTATGATGTATCCTGCTTGAACATATTCCTCCCCATGAGAGGTACACACACATATAATGTACTTTTGTCTCTGTGGGTATAGTGCTTTCTATTCTGTAGGTATACATTCAAGGGAAAACAGGCATGCCCCCAACTGTAATAGTAATAGTAATATTAGGCATTCCTAAACAGTGTAGTCAAATCCTTACATGTGAATTATTTTATTTGTTTTAATGAAATCAAGAGTTAGGAAAATGATTAGTGAATATATAATATATGATACATCTTGAATGCTGTATCCATTTACCACCCACTGGTTAACCATCGCTTCCCCATCAGCTGCTTTCATTTATGCTTTAAACTATATTCCATATCCAAGTAAATACATACATATTACAAACTCTAATAACCAGGTTCACATTGTTGGCATGAGTCACATATATGAGCATGTATGTACTTGGTCATCTGCAGTTTTAAATGAACCCATTATAAGGTTTTATGGTTCTTTGAAAGTTCACTGGAAAATACGCCGTCAATCTGCATCCCTACAGCCTGTGTGATTATTATTTCTGTTACGATTCTGAGGATCTCCTCGCTTGAACTGTTTGTATAGAACGTGGTCGTTTCTAGCTCGATCACCCTGCACAGTGTACTGTACCTATTTTCCTTTCTAATCTAATGAATTGATCCTTTGTCTGCTCAGTCATTTTCATTTCATTACCTTGTCATAGATTTATGGTTTACTGATGATTAACGGTTTATTAGGAATTATGCTCTGAATTATTGCTTTCTTTATATTTACATTGACTCTGCAGGTCAATATTTCATCTAGTATTTTAAAATGAGAAAGCTGTCCATTATCACCCAATTGTTGATGCCAGATATTATATATGTCATGTGTTATATGTGGCAGATTGCCAAAATTAAGAACACGTGTAGTTAATCAGTCTGAATATACTGTAAATATGAAATAAATGTTCCATGTTCATTTCTGCAATTATTCCTACTGTCTCCTGTCCGTCCATCTCTCCCACATAGCATGTTAACTTGCTGGACAGGACCCTACCCTGGTACCCTGTTGTTTCCTTTTACCCATTCCCACCTGGTGGCCCTCATCCATTGCCCTTTCTACTTCTTACTGGGCTTCTCTCCTCTTCTCTGCTTATATTGTATAGTCAGGGCTGTGAGAGAGGGGTACTCTTTACCAGGGCCCGGGGTTGACAGGGGGCCCAGAATTGAGATATTTTTTTTAACTGTTTATTGAGAGTGATCTGCAGTGAGAGCTGCTCTTATGTGTAAGAAATAGAAACCTACATCCCAACAGTGGACTCTACTTGACCGTAACGATTTACAATGTATCCTGCTGGAACACATTCCTCCCCATGAGAGGTAAACACACATATAATGTACTTATGTTTCTGTAGGTCTCGTGCTTTCTACTTTGTAGGTATACATTTAAGGCATGCCCCCAATGGTTTGAAAACATGTCTGGCAATGGTGTATGCCGCAAAGCAGATAAGAATAGTGCTTATCAAATAAATAGGGGGCCCCAGTTGCTGTACCGGGGCCCAAAATTTTTCTTGTTGACCCTGTGTATAGTGCTTGCTGTATTGCTTAAGGTTTAATTAAGACTTACCTTAATCAGTGTAAGCATTGTACATTATAATAATATATAAGTGCGCAGAGCACAGGCAATGTAGTGGAATCATGCTTGTGTAACTAAGAACTTTCTGCAATGGGAGGAGACAAGACACAGGGTGGGATGGAAAGGAAAAGGGGGTAAGGGGGTAGCACTGAGAAATAAGTCCAGTCTGATGATCAGGCTCCTGTGCAGGGGTATTACCAATTTTGCTGCGTTACTCAAGTGCTCAAGAAGAGACCATTTATGTTTAACAGTGTGAATCTGTAAGGGTAGTAGATTACAGTCCAGCAGCCTCTCAAATGCAGTGCGGGAGTGTAGGCTCTTACCTGCAGTGGCTCTTGATGTTGCAAATCCTATCATATCCTATAATGTCCTATCATATCCTATCATGTCCTGCCCTTTACCCACTGTACAAACATTAAAATGAAATATGCATGAAAATGTTTTTTATATTTCATGTGTATTGAGTAAGTAAAAGAACTTCTTGTTAACATTTTAATAGACATTCTCCCACGGTGACTCCAAAGATTACTCCAATAATAAATAAATGGGCATTGTATGTAGTGGGAAGAATAGATATATGTATATGTAACATAACAAAACACCAGAGAATGTTCGTTTGGACACAAAACTGTATGTGGGAGTTTGAGGCTGCTAAGATCATATTTTAATTACCATCTTTACAATAATCTGTACATGAGTCAGTGTTTAATTATATGTGACATGCTTGAAGCTATAGAACCAGACCCAGAGTTATAAATAAGAGCAGAAAGTTACACCTGGGTAAAACCATGATGAATTGCAGGGGGGGTAAAATGAATGTCAGTGTGTGCATGCAGGGAGAAGACTTTATTGTTGAATGTTGTACACAGATACTGACCAGCGTTACTGTTACACTGTTATTACACTTGTGCTGGAAACATCATCTCTCACCTGTAATACTGTTTCCAGCATATGCCATTTACCTCCCTGAAATGTACACGGTTTTGCCTATAGCCTATAACATCTAGATGTGCATGCCAGACCGATAACATTTTTATTTTACGCCTTTCAGAATTATAGTGTTCATTTACTATTACCTTGGAAATATTCTTGGAAAGTATAGGTTTAATGTTACAAGGTTGTAAAGTCTTAAGGGAGAGGTTTATAAGTTTATCTTTCCTGCTAACCTTCTAATTGGATAAAATTCTGTATAAATTGCAGCAATTTGCAGTTAATGGTTCTCTACATCATATTTTGCTGTCTCGATTAAAAGGGAATTTGCATCTTTTCCACCCCTCCTGTTCCCCTGAGTTCTGAATTCTCATTATTGGATGTGATGCGAATACAAAATCCTAATGGAATTAATGTAACAACTTTTATAGAGTGCTACATGGTGACAATAAAATACACCATGCAGTGAAATTGAGGTCACATATCCCTGGAGAACTTACAAAAACAGCCCCAGACTGGCACATACAATAAGCGTTTTGTTATTGCTGCTGGTGGTGTTTTTTATATAGAGAGAATGAATATGGCTACAACATTTAGGTCATGCAAGTTAATGGTATTCAGGAGTCTAAATATGGAAACGTGTAGAAACTGAGGTTTGATGTACCTCTACATAACACCCTTTTGGATAACATCATATTGGGTGTTAAGCTGGCCATATGCTATAAGATAAATTGGTCCAATCGAAAGATTTTTCAAGAGTGAATTGCAGGGGAGGTAAAATGAATGTCAGTGTGTGCATGCAGGGAGAATACTTTATTGGTGCATGTTGCACACAGATACTGACCAGCGTTACT
>JABWIB010000755.1:60624-72262 GCA_016617825.1 Platyplectrum ornatum | reverse complement strand
CCCCGCAATTCAGCATGGTTTTACCCGTACTTGACATGAGTGCCTAAAGGTCTTAATCTGGACATTATCCGCACACATATTAACCTATGTGAAGGGAGAGACATTTAATGCAACATAATAAATAAATGTAGTAAAGTGAAGAGGCGGAATGCTCCCAATGATATTCATAATAAATATTCTTCACTTCAGTTAAACAGTAGGTTGCATTGCGGCTCTATTCTCACACTATTTGAAGTAATTGGGTAATTACTTAATTACTTATATTTCTGTTATCTCCAAACTGACTTATTCACTGTTAGTAGATGAAAAAGAATCTAGAACAATACAAGTATAAGAGATGAAATGCTTTCCTGTGAATTATTACTACTTACTAGCAAGCCAGCAAAGTGATTTCTAGAGAGAGAGAGAAAGGGGGGCGCTGGGGTGTTGATAGCATTGCATTAGGGAAAAGTGAAATGTGCACCATGTTTTTCCTTTCCCAGTTCCATTATTCAATATATAAATAGCCTGTGCGCACGGTACCTGCATCTCCAGGGGGACAGTTCGAGGATTCATCTTTCCTCCCTTTTATAAGCGGAATAAAATATATATGAAGCCTACACTATGCACACAGTATTGCCCCTGTTCCACAGAGTGGGAGATGATCACTACAAAAAATAAATTAATATAAAAATAATAGTTAAGGGGCTGGTGTCCTGCATTCTTCAGCTCAGTAGCTGTATTTATTTAATATTCCAATTCTCACCCCAGGAAGGCAACCTTATGGAGCACAACTCACATGAGCAACATCCCCACTTTTTAATTTCCCTGCTTAGTAAATTTAAGCCCATGGCCTAAATTCACTGAGTGGGGATTTGAAAAGTGGGGATTTTGCCCATGGCAACCAATCAGATTCGAGCTCTCAGCTTCGTTTTACATACTAAGGATTGTGAGTTCGGACATGATTGGTTGCCATGGGCAAAATCCCCACTTTTCAAATCCCCAGCAAAACCCCTGTTTAGTGAATTTAGGCCCATGTGTTGTAATGAATATAGTCTATTGCAGAGGGAAAAATGCAGTCATGGAAATGTTTGATAGTATGATGGTTATGCAGTCTGTTGAATGCAGGGTAATAAACTAGAGAGCAAAATAAATATATTTACCATTTCTTACCCTGTGATGCCTAATAATGCATGCAATACAATAAAGAATGCCCGTCCACATATAAAATATGCATGCATAATGTGGAATAAATGCATACAGGTGCAATATAGCAACAACACT
This sequence comes from Platyplectrum ornatum, assembly GCA_016617825.1. Lineage (NCBI taxonomy): Eukaryota > Metazoa > Chordata > Amphibia > Anura > Limnodynastidae > Platyplectrum > Platyplectrum ornatum. The sequence goes on along the minus strand of JABWIB010000755.1, from coordinate 70,999 downwards.
TGGGATAGGGCTGGAACTTACCTGCAAATAAAACTTTGAGGGAAAATCTGTTTACTTTTATTAAGCAAAAATACAATTACAAAAAGCTATAAATTACCTTTAGACTGCAGCGTCGGACCTGGCTCTCAGATCAATACACCAGGGTGTTACTAATACCCCCTTCAGATTACCAGCAAAAACCCAGGTCTTTCATAAAACACGGCAGTTCATGATTTTGCTGGTAATCTGAACGGGATATCATTTTATTTTCTCATTCGTTTACTCAGCAGTTTCCTTAAGCCAGACATTTGCAGTAAGATTGTTGTATGTGTATAATGAGTTAACCTAAAAGGTAAATAATTGCATCTCATCTAAAATGCACTATATGTAATGTAATTATGTGTTTATCTGGTTAATTTTAATGAGGTCAAACATTCAATATCCCTGATGTGAGCACTGTATATATAGCCTGAAGTAGCTGGGGAAGCCTGTTGGCATGTTATTATGAACTCATTTCAATAGGATGTACTTGACAGAAATGAAGTAGTTAAGGAAATGCTGAGAAAAACATTTAAGCATTAAACTAAGATAAGGTCTACATGTGATATAAGTCATTTCAGGAAGAATGGCGCTGTTAAAAATGCACAACAGAATTTACCAACACAACATGTGCACAACACTGATAACCAAGATTAAACGAAGAATTATATTCTATACTAGAAAACTACCCCTGGGCCTATATGTACAAAGCTGCGGGAATGGCAACATGAACCAATCAGATTCTTGCATTCGTTTTCCTTTTACATACTCTAGAATGTCATCTTGATTCTGACTAGTTGCTATGGGCAACATCTCCACTTTTACATTCCCGCAGTTTAGTAAATATAGGCCCTGGATTCAATATATAAAATGGCTTCATAGACACATAGGATATATGGAATTGTTTATGATTCTATTAATGATACACAGTATTCTAATGTTTTATAGGGGTTCTTTGGGGATTGGGTTGGGAAGGAAAGGAAGTTTTTTTTTTTTGTTCACTTTACTTGTTTTATTGTATTTTTTTCTATATTTTTAGTATGGGGTTTTTTGTTCTTTTTGTATGGAAATACCTAGCACTACACTCTTCATTTAATCTATATGGTAGGATAGCTGGCTTCACAGCAGTTACTACAAGTTGCAGTCAAGGTGGTAGCCAATCATTTTATCTATGTTCGAAGCAAATATTTTATTTACTGTTCTCTTTTCTTTTTCCTCTTTTTTATAACTGTTTTCAATTCTTTCTACATCTCGGCCTTTACATAAATTATGCAGAACTAGTTATTGTTGGTTACAATAAAGAATTTAGCTTATACCCCGTTCACACAGAGGGCTATTACTTGGGTAATTCAATCAACTTCCTGGGTTGACTGAACTACCCGGGTAGTGTGCTCAGTGTGAATGGTGCTAAAATTACTAAACTACCCTGGTTCAGTGTGAACGGTGTTGACCAGGGTAGTTAGTGAATTACCAGGGTAATTCAGTACTGTGAACAGGGTTAATTACCAGGGTAATTCAGATCCGCAGCTAACAACCCTGCTCTTAAAAAACACATTTACCAGGGTAGTCTGCGTGAATGGGGGAAATAGTGACATTCTACAGCCAGGGGACAGAGGTGCTCTGTGCACCATTGCATGATACTTTAAGAGTTTATCTGTTATGATGTAATTAGCGCTTCCTGAATCTCATGATGCAACACTTGTTTTTATATTCAATAAAGTCCTGAGCACCAGGGTGCTCCTTATATATGTGGCTATTTTATCTTCCCTCCTGATTATATTGACCAACGTGCATCAGAGAGAATAAAAAATTTAGCTTTGCGCTTTCATCTGCTTTCTTTTGAATTCTGCAGGGAAACTGCAGAAAGTGTTTGGGATTGGGCTAAAATGAGCCTTGGAGAAGGTAAGGATAGTCCTAATGATTTGTATTCCTCTTTTTGTAAGTGACCCCATCTATGAAGAGTATTTCTGTGGATTTCATAAGCAGCACATGTGGACTGCAGTCATGGCCCTTTCTCTCTCTTCAATTATCTGCAACTTATATTTTGTTCTGTCAGTAAAGGTTAGTTCCTTTGTAGTGCAGGGTCTTAATCAATCAATACATTTATTTTACCAAACATTTATTTTACATTTGAAAAAAAGAAGGTTGGATTGTTTGAAGCCTTTAAGGGAGGAACAATTACTATAGTGCTATTATTATTATGTCAGGTATGTCAGGTATGGAAGTGTCTATGCTGAAAAAGAGAAAGGTATTTTGCGTAACGTTCTGTAGGTGTTATATATTACAAAAGTTGATATTGTGGAGAGAAGGACATGAAATAAAAGCAGAGCGCACCTTGCCTATATTGTGAATGACTTGATAAGTCTATTAACATTAAGGGAATACAGTAGCAGTCAACCACCAGCCATAAATTAGATTACAACAAGGGTCCAATGTGCACCATGTTTATGCATATACAACGTGTATGTGTATGTATGTATGTATGTATGTATATATATATATATATATATATATATATATATATATATATATCAAACATTACCTATCATGTGACATAAATATATCCCACATTGGCACATAGGCAAACAAGATTTTCCATAATAAAATGGAATAGTTGTTATATGGATTTGCAGAATAACTTTTTTTTTATCTTTTGCAAATAAATCAAAGTCCAATTTCTAGCTTAATGCTAACTGATGCCACAGCTGCACAAACAAGGAGCTGCTCATTTGCATATGCCTAATACAGCAGATCAAAAGCAATAGTACAATAGTGCTCATAACAGTCACTTTACTGTTATTTATTAAAGGTCACACCGGGCAGCTGTAATCACCAGATTTAATTTATAATATTAATATATTTTGTCCAATTCTTGCAGATTTTTATGCTGACAATACAGTAGTGTTCTAATCCAAATATATATAAGAAGTTACAGCGTTATGCAGAGAGCTCTTAGGACTTTACAAAATATAAACCAGAAATACAAAAATGGCTTTTAAGGATGGCAAAAGGCTTAGGTTGTGTTTTAGTGTAAAGTCGATATGGCTTAACAAATGGTGTCTACCCAGACACCTTTAATATTTAAGAAACTCTTCTCACACTTGAGTCCTCTCAAAGTACACACAAGCCCAGTTCTTAAATCCTGACCACCAAACTGTGCAGCAATTTTGCTGTTTGCCAGTCTCTTCTCAGTCATAGGGGTATATTTACTAAACAGTGAGATTGGAAAGTGGGGATGTTGCCCATAGCAACCAATCAGATTCAAGCTCTCCGTTTCATTTTACATACTGGAGAATGTGAACTCAAATCTGATTAGTTGCTATGGGCAACATCCCCACTTTTCCATCCCACTGCAATCTCACGGCTTAGTAAATATACCCAATAGTCTTTACCATGTTTTGGCTCCATCTGGTTTCTTTCTCAAACAAAGTTCCTAGATAGATTGTTTTAATCAGTGGAGTAATATCATTCCAGTTGCCCGGAGATCAATAAATGTTGGTGCCCGTCCCATGTAGACTCTTCACACTGCCCTTTACCAATAACTAAGCTCCCCTCACACAATCCCTTCACTCACCGTTAAGTTTCCCTCACACAATTCCCCTCAAGACCTTCATTAACCTTTACATTTACAATTTTTGTAAATAGCTACACACAATACATTGTTCCTCTCTTGCTGTGGCTGTGAGTCTTGTTGGTGTCCTTCAGCAGAACGTGCCATGGATGATGGAGAGGTGAAATGAGAAGATAGCAAGATAAGTTGAAAAGATGAAAGGATGACAGGAGATATGGATATAAAAGAGACCAGAGGGGTGCACAAGCTCAAAAGAAGACTAGAAGGACTCATGGGCACAAAGAAAGGAGAGGTACAAAAGAAGTCCTCTAGGCATACAGTGGCATAATGGAGGCCTGAGTGGGCACATGGGCACAAAGGAGGACTATAGGGTCACTCGGGGTGAAAAGACGACTGGAGAGACCTAAAGGGGTATATTTACTAAGCGGTGAGATTGCAGTGAGTTGGAAAGTGAGGATGTTGCCCATAGCGACCAATCAGATTTGAGTTCACATTCTCCAGAGTGTAAAAGGAAACTGAGAGCTTGAATCTGATTGGTTGCCATGGGCAACTTCCCCACCTTCCAATCTCACTGCAATCTCGCCGCTTAGTAAATATACCCCAAAGGGGCAGAAAGGAGGACTGGAACTTTAACTTGCTAGTTAAGGGTTACAACATTTTTTATTTAATTTTAATTCATTTAACTATCAATATAAATAGAAATACTTCTTAATAATACAATGAGGTGAATTTTATTCTGGCAAAAGTAAGTTGTAGTAGTCGCTCCTACGTGACTACTGCAACCAGAACCAGAAACAATCAACTGATCACACAAGTACTAATTGGCTAAAGTTCACTATGATGGAATTTCTTGTACCTGTAATCACGTGATATTACTCTAAGGCAGCAGCTATCATATCGTGCACACATACAGGGGTGCCATGAACCCACAGAAGTTGCTGGGAGAGGGGGTTTGTAACAAAAGTTACAAAAAGAGAGACTGCTAATAGTAGCACAGCACATTGCCTTGTGCTTTCATCTTTTGTTCTTTTACTTGGCCTGTATGTGCAACAAGGTTTGTATTCATAGTGATTTTGGAAGCATCTGTAGACCTTTCCATTCAGTCTTATTAAATGTGACAGTGCTTCCCTACATCTCATTCTACTACCTAGAAAAAGTAAATTATTCATTCTGTAAAATCAGCATCCTAGGATACATCCGACAATAAAAAGAAGAGACTACAACATGGTATAATGAAATGGCAAGGTGTATGAATGTGTAAATACCTGTTTATATTACATGTTACATGTTAGTAAACCATATATGTCTTACTAATGTGTATGTTTATGTGCCAGAAATGTGTTTGTAAGTGCAATCTGTGAATTAGTCAAGCATGATATGATACAGTAAGTAAGGTAAGGTGAGATGTGTACTGCTGGTTTTCTGTATGTATTGTGTGTTAAATATCATCATACTAGTCAGAGCATGCATATAAGTGGTTGTTTCACCCTGTAAAGCGCAGTATAACTCTTTTTTTGTTATAAAAAAAATATAATGTAGAATTATTATAAAATGAATATAATCATAAATTATGATGATGATAATAATAATTAAAAACTGAAAAACTAAAAATTTCCATTGACTTCTATTATATTTAGTATTTCCATACCACCACTTCTAAATTTCCACTTTGACCACTGTACTTGTCACCATTTTGGGACCATTTGCTAATAGTTATCTTGAAGTCTGCAAGTCTGGCTACATTAACTGCAGGATTTCCAAATACTTACTCCTGCGACAAGGTTCAAGATGGTCTGCAGGTTCACCAATTTCTCATTGGTTTCCCAAGTCCCGGCGCATGTGCAGTAGATCAATTCTGGGACTTCTAAGTCTGAATTTAGGTTGTAAAGCCTGTATTCAAGTGAAACTGTTACTAGAAACGTGAAAATGTTCAGCTCCTTTACCCTACCTACAATTCTAATTATTATTATCAATATAAAATTTAAATTATATATAAAATATAATCAGTTAGAGGTGAACCACAGATTATGTGCAAATGCAATACAAGGAGGAGAGATGGAAATGGGAAGCAATCATGAAAACACAGGTGATTAAGTGATAAACATTGTAAACAGTATTTGCTATTCCTAACAGAGCCATGCAATAAAGGAAGTTAATTACAAACACGTCATAGCCCTATACTGGGCTAAATATATTTCTAGGAGATAGATCGCTTATTTTTGTGAATTTGCAATTCCTGAATTACAGATCAAAATTATTGAGCAACATGAACCATTTTATTTCTCATGTAAATCATTGTTGTTTGATAGCTTGTAAGATGTTTTGATCGACATCATTCTGCAAGCTTTCCTATACCAGAGACAGGCAATGATCACTGGACATATTTTCTGTACCATTCAGCTATTTTAGCCATATCGCTGTTTTATTCATGTGCATTTATTTATCTTAACAATGCTCAAAGCTTTATAAATAAAGCTGACTATGCATCAAAAAGCTGTCATCCTGTGGACACAGGGCTTTGAGATAGCTGTAATTAAAACGGACATTTCAGAGAATAACACATGACAGTATAACAGTAAAATGTAGATTATTTCTCCAAGAGGAACCCCAACTTTCTCTTAGAAAAATAAGTAATGGAATACATTTTATTTTGTTTCAGCATTAGCTCCTTCTACTAACATCTTAATGAGTTCAACTTTCCTGCAGTAGTTCTTCCCAGGGGCATCAGAACAATTGACTTTGGGGAAGTAGTCCTCCCCTCCTCGTGGTGCCCTTTATGGCGCCCACTTCCTTCATGGCACCCTTCTGTAGAGCTTGACAGCTTGCTCCCCTTTCTTTTCCAACACCTATGGTTCTTCCCGAATTTTCCTTTGTTTTATCATTTGGATAGTAGTCAGGACCATAAATATTGGTACTACCACATATACACCACCACAATGGATTTGAAATGAAGCAAACAAGATGTGCTATACCTGAAGACTTTACATGCAAATCAAGTGAACGGGGTACGAATTACAACGGTTTTTATGTGCCTCCCACTTGGTCCAAAAGTAATTGGACAATGTGACTCAGAAAGCTCAAAAACAAAACAATCCTAAATATAACATTAACTTTTTAATTCTTTGTTGCAAATCCTTGGCAGTCAACTACAGCCTAAAGCCTGGAACGCATGGGTTTCATCCATGTTGATGCTCTGCCAGGCCTCTACTGCAAATGTCTTTAGTTCCTGCTTGTTCTGAAATGCTGAATCGTATTCAGGTCAGATGATGATGATGACTTGGCCATTGCATGACATTCCACTTTTTAGCCTTAAAAAACATTGATTGCTATTGCAGTATGTTTGAGGTCATTGTCCATCTGCACTGTGAAGTCCAATGACTTCTGAAGCATTACTTTTTCTTTATATACCCTATAGTCCTGTTTGGGTTCTCCTCTACCTCGCACATTATTTATTGGGTAGTAGTGTCCCGCTAAATGTCTCCCTCCTTTGGTTTTTTTTTTTGCTTCCCTAATTAAGATCTTTATTGCACAGTTCCGACAATGTAGCTTCACTTCAATTTCACTGCCAATTCCAATGTGTACCTTGTATTGTACGCTAAAGTGCTATCTTGTTTGTACTGAACACTTTTCAATGACTGTTGCTATGTTTTGTGAATTGTTTATGGTTTCCTTTTTCAATAATAAATTTTATTTAGAAAAAAAAGTTTTTCCTACCATAAAAGATGAGAAAACGCACAACCATATTTTCCCCGTCTGTGTGAACAGTTGGCCAGAATCGGCCCCTTAGAGTCTATGCTTACCATTTACTTATATAGTACAGATTTATATGAATTCAATCTCTGGTGTAGAATAAATGTTAGGACAAGTAAGGAAAGAACAGAACAGGATAGTGAACATTGTACATATCATTTCCATTTTGTCATTATCTTCTAGGAGATGCTTTTACCCAGTTCCGATTTGCTGATGAAAAAGAATGGGGAACTGAACATTTGGGCACAACTCAGGTAAGATTACTATGTATTTGTGTTACGGATTGTATCAGTGGTCGAAGTGGAAATTTAGAAGTGGGGGTATGGACATTCAGAAGTGGGGGTATGGAAACATAGAAAATAATGGAAGTCAATAGAGATTTAAAATTTTTTCATTACAACAGTGGGAGAAGTGCCGGTATGTCATACCCCCGTATACCCCCCACTTCGAGCCCTGGATTGTATCATGCAGTTATGTGTTACAGCTTCCTAAGCATCCTTTTACCCCCTAATGTGATGTGTGATATACATGTATGTTTATATGGTTATTTTTGCTTGTGTTAAATACATTTGTTCAGGCAAATGTCTCGTGGACATGGAAGCCTAAGCACTCCTTGATTAATTTGTCATTCAGCCCAAAGCACAATTTATCCAGTAGCTCTTTCATGTTTGTGCCATACATACAAATGCCAATGTAGCGTTCAGTATATCAGTACATTCATTACTAAAAAATGACTAAGTAATGAAATGACTAAGTAATGAAAGTATTGCACGTTTACTGCTAAAATGTATTCATTGTAGGAGTGCATTCATGAGATATTGAGCAGGATGTATATGCTGCCTGATCCCTACAGAAAATAGAATATGACATGATTTTTGGCTCGCCTATCTAGAATAACAGTGCATAGTATACACCAGGCCTGTCAAGGTGTTCTGAGTTTTGTCAGTTATACCAATACAGTACAACACGTAGTTTAACACCACCTCCACAGCCGAGGGGTTCTGCAATACACCTTGACCATCTAAAGTACAAGTGAAATCATTGGGTGCCTCTAGGGTTAATAAGATTTAGAAGAGCAACAAGACGTCAAGTGCATTTCTATATCACAAACACAACAAAATCTGTAAGTGCCTCGTTGCCTTTCTCTTACATTGATTCATTTACATCATGTGGATCAGTGCTGGAAGTGGGGGTGTATACGGGGGTATGCCATACCGGCACTTCTTCCACTGATGTAATATTATAAATCTCACAAATGTAATATTATAAATATTACAAATCTCCATTGACTTCTATTATATTCAGTGTTTCCATATTGCCACGTCTAAATGTCCACTTTGACCTCTGATGTGAATGATAAAATAGCACATATAGAATTATGACGTTAAGCTCCTCCAGGGCTGCAGTTTCCTGATTGTTGTTTCCTGTTGCTATTTCCTTGGTTAAAATATATAAAATTATGAGATGCTTCTAACAATTATTTTTTTTTGTTAGAAATGATTCTTAATGTATGGATAAAAATGAAGATATGTATTTTCCAGGCCTATGTAAGGTTTTAAAATTTAAATTTAAATCAATAAATTTACAATTTACTGATTATATAAATACACAGTGCTTTCATAAACATGGAAAAATGTATTCCACCCTCAACAGAAAGTCACAGTTGAGAAATATTCCTAGTGAAAATAATTTTTATATACATAGTGGAAAGAAATGACATATTGCATAGAAGATATGCTGCATAGGAGACAAGACACACATGGTTTCATGTATAACAAACCAGACCATAGATCCATTCATGGTGGCATCATCAGATCTACTGAACTTGAGTGAACAAAGTCATATTTGAACTCATACTTCAAAAGCAAACAGTCTCTCCATGTGAATGATATTAACTGGAGCCGGCATAGGAGGCGTCATAAAAGTTTCTATTGAATATAAATCTAGAAGTCCCTTTATTGTAATTAATTGAAATGTAGATTAGTGTATCTCTCTCCTTGGGCAGAGGACAGTAAGACTTTATATCTTTTACTATCAATTCTGTCTTTATTGAATATTAAACACATGGCAAATACAAGCAATCAAACATGAGAGTACAACAATGGCAAGTCAAAGACTAACATGAGAAAGGTGGCCACACGCAATAGAAAAGGCACCTGTAGGGGCGCACAGCAGATGAACAGCTATATCGAATAACGAGAAGTGAAAAAGAAGGAAGAAGAGAGAAAAGGAAGGGAAAGAAGGAATGGAAGGAGGAGGAAGGGGGGGGGGGGTACGAAAGCCACAGAAGCCATGTGGCCATATAGACCTCAAATCTATCAGTAGCGGAGAGGATGATTTCATCCATAGAGCTTTAGAACTCCACATTTGGACCACTCAGATACCGTAGGGTGCGACCGCGAGCGCCAGTGGGGATCACTGCCCACGTGGCATTACTAAGCAGCAGTAAGGGGGACCTTTTCAGAGAGGCGAGAAAACCTGGGGGAGAGAGAGTATCCAAAACTTGGGGTCCATGGGGATGTCCAGACCCATCATCTGACGAATGATATGAAGCACCTGATTCCAGAAGAGGGTGAGAGCAGAGCAGCTCCACCAGATATGAGCCAGGGAACCTACAGCAAGGCCGCACCAACCTCAGCCTCAGTGCAGGGAGATTTGCAGACTCTCTTGGGATACTGGGAGAATTGCCCAAAATACGGTAGTCAGCAACCCTTATATATATAATCATTTTTATATTAATGCTTAAACCTTGAGTGGTGTGCTTCTGTGTGCCATTCTGGTTATTTCGCTAATGGAAATGCTACATATTGTGGAATGGCTTTCCATTTAAATGCAGCATCCGAGATATCACAAATGATGTTATAACAGTCCTTCACTCAAACTCCCCCTTTAAAAGTAACTTAAGCTGTTAAGATAAATAAATTGCTCCAATCTAAAGCTATTGTTGCATGTTGCACACAGATACTGACCAGCGTTACTGTTACACTGTTATTACACTTGGGCTGGAACCATCATCTCTCACCTGTAATACTGATT
>JABWIB010000755.1:29171-54306 GCA_016617825.1 Platyplectrum ornatum | reverse complement strand
TTTCTTAAATTGTCAGTAAATAATCACTTTCACTATTTATTGTGAATAGATGTAAATAGGAGACGCAGTAACTCCATTATCTGTATAGAAATAGGACACAATGTGTGATTTCTATCATCATAACACAATGTCTTCTTCACCTGAATGAGCATCAGGGAGATTCTCCAGCACTTCAGGGAGTCAGGGAGATCACCCACTTTTCAGGGAGTCTCCCTGATATTCCGGGAGAGTTGGCAACCATGGTTATCAGAGACAGTCAGGAAGATGATGTAGTTTTTTGACTTGTGAATATGCGCAGTAATATAATATAAAGACTACTCACAGCGATCATTAAACCATTAATGCATGAGAAAAGGGTACTGATCAGAAGATATTATCATTAGATGTTACCAGCCGGCACAGCCCGTTCTGGCTTCTGCAACTCCTGCAGCCTTTGCTCAGAGAGCTTTGGAGAACTTGACAGATAACTATAATGTTCTGTGCATGCTGATTGACAGATGTTATTAATAAATGCAAGCATCAGAGACTCATGATTCAGTTTCCAGAGTTTTCTGTGAACCATTTAAAAAAATTAAACCAGTTCCAAAAAATCTTTGCATATATTTCAGATGTAAGTTTTAGGGGGGAGCCAGACCATCCACTAAGGGCAGTAGGGTGAGCAGGAAAGGTAAGTCACATAGGCGTAGGGTCAGGTACCAAGTGGTATGTTCTACCGAGGAGTACAGGAAGGCAGAGAGAGTGACTAGATAACTCTCCCAAACCAAAAAGAAGCGAGCAGCGTGTCTCTCTTTAGCCAAAAGCATCTCTATCCATATGAAACAGAAAGTCACGAAAGAGGGCAAAGGGGGAAGAGAGGTAGTATGCTGATGTTTATGTGCAAAAAATACATAAACATCAGGATGTTTATGTATTTTTTGCACATAGTTTCCCTGATGAAACGTGATTGAAACGTCGGACCAAAATGTTTGAATATTTTTAAGCGGGATATAAATAAAAAATATCCCTTATGCGGGGTTGAGAATTTTTAACATTTCTGAAGACTATTGGAGTGCCTTTCATTATCTTCAAAACTTTTTGATGTCTATTGACGATTGAACACCATAGCAAGTTAACTGGATAAAGTGGAGTGACGGTACTTCGAAATGGTGTATATATATATATCTATATATATATCTATTTCTATATCTATATATATATATATATATATATATATATATATATATATATGTATGGAAACATACAAGGGTTAAGATATCAAAGACATGCAATAAGGCTGTGTAAGAAACATAGAAAAGCCAACACATAAATAAGTGGCTTCAGGCATATAACATATAACAGTTTGAATCATGTACAGTAAGAGAGATGGCATTGGACAGGCCACCAATAGGTGACAGATGCAGTATAAATATCAGGCAACACAAAATAAAGCCATTGCAGTTGTACATCAAGGAAGCATGACATCTGAAATTGACAGGTGGGGAATAGCAGCCTAGAATCTGAGAGAGTGTTTATACATTTTTACCATGTGGCAAAAAAAAGAGGTCGTGCTTTCCTTTACCAAGGAAGTGTCTGACCAGTCCATGCGAAAATATTAGAAATCATGATTACAAAGAGAGAGATTCCAGTAATGATTGAATCCAGTGTTGTAAGATACATTTCTTAGCAACAGCTAGCAGAATGATCAAGGGCTAAAGGCTAAGGCCAAAAGTGCCCATCAAGGGGGAGGCAAGGCAACAGTTGGCGGACAGTGAAATCCCTGACCCAAAGTTGTTGAACAGGATGAAAGTCCTACAAACAGTTATACAATGAAGCAACGGGGGAGGAACACTGGGGCAACACAGCTTGGCCAAAGTAAAGGGGATTCGGGATGCCCAAAAAGGCTCAATCATGGACCCCAAGTAGAGAGCTGTTGATTTTTGAAAATTGATATTACACCCCAAAACCAGTCCAAAAAGCTTGATTTTCTCTATAATTTTAGGGAATGTGCATTAAGGGTTTCCCAAGTATAAGAGAATGTCATCTGCTAGCACCGAAATTTTTATGGATTTTGTTCCCCGAAAATCATCATCCAATGTTGTTATAACCTGGCCATGGGGTCGGCAGATCTCTGGGGCTTGAATTGAGGCAAGGAATTCATGTAAATCACTGCCACTGCCCTAATCGGCACAATGATGTCGACAGAGGGGCTAAGGGAAAGTTTTATCTCTACATTTTAGGAAAATGTATTTATAAAGAGCAATCAGCACTGATAGAATTCTATCACAACTTCTGCCCAATCCCTCTGGTGCCGGCCTTTGGTTTCTCCTGGGAGGGTGAAACAAATTGTTGGCAACGCTGAAATATACAACCACTTTGACCACTAATTGCCTTGATTTTAATTAACAGAAATAAACAGAAACGTATAATATTTAATTTTATTATAAATAATAATTAGTATGCTATAGTAGTATTTTGTTGAAATTCACACAGCTGACCCATGGCATGAATCTATACATGATATAAAAACTGGGATTTGGCATATTACAATGTCTGCCAAGACAATGAGCCATTGTCATGTCTCTGTTGTTTCAGTGTACCCACACTGAGATGCAACCATGTGTTTATCATTCTATATAGAGCAATCATAACAGCCGGTTGCCCTAATGAATTTCTCTGTTTTTTTTTAAACTTTTATTTATTCAGCTCTCTGTATGATTTATTATATATTTACATATTAACAGAATCGCCAAGCTGTGTTGAAAGCCGCCTCAGTGCTCCCATTAACATATCATTAATCAGACAGGAGCACAAACAGAAATTGTTTCCATTTACACCATTTATTTGCATTTACATGCCAAACAGAGATAATGTTTTTCTGCTCTGTTGGGTTGCGATGTTAAGCGTTAGCAGAGCAGTGTCTGGCAGGGAGGTAAAAGGTGAGCCGTGCCGCTATGGACCGTGGAGCGTCATTACAGCACAGTCTCTAAGGTGTTGATCGCCTGTGCTGTGCGAGGCTGGTGCGCTTGACAGATTTGTTTTTATAAGTAGGGTTAAGGTTCCTAGTATGATAATTGCATTGTGTGGATAATAAGATCAGAATGAATTAGATGATGTGTCAATGGAGCTGGAACTGGATATATCATTCCTTTTAGGGTTACATTGTTGCATAAAATGTCATTCTGGAGTCTAGGGCCTACATTTACTAAACTGGGAGATTGTAGCATACCTCCCAAGTGTCAGTCCTGCTGTCCCTCCGGCCTCAGAGTTTGTCCCGATTAGGGGACAAACTGTGTTTTTGTTGGGCTGGACCAGACAAGGCTTATTTGTCCCGCTATCGGAGGTATGATATGTTGCAGGGAGATTGAAAAGTGGAGATGTTGTCCTTAGCAACCAGTCAGATTCAAGATCACATTCTCTAGTATGTAAAAATGAAACTGAGAGCTTGAATCTGGTTGCTATGGGCAACATCCCCACTATTCAATCTCCCTGCTTAGTAAATTTAGGCCTCGATGTGCATTCTAAGGATTCTCTCTTTTGGTATGCTTTGTGGGATTTTTCCAAGCCCCCTTATTATTTGTATAATAGTATTTAATTTTACTATATCCATAACATCGTTGCTTTAACTGGCAATATTCTAGGATTAGTTACTGTATATTACCAGTTAACTGACGTATAACCACAATGAAGTCACTAGTGTTCCCGTGAATAAACAAAATCATGAATATTAGATCAGCTTATTTTAAATAATTCATGACCTGGTCATATATGACGCCCGTTACTAAAATGACAAAAACACTTTCTTCTTTGTAATTGGAATCACTGTTTTGTGACACGCTATAAAGACAATCCTCTATAACAGAGCAGTGGAATCGTATGTGTTCTGATGGGAATTGTAAGAGTTAAGGTGACTCAATCATCTGCAGCAAATGCTCAAAAATAGCTTCTGATTCTTTCCCTAAAACGTAGCTGGGATGAAATAGCGCTATACCGATCTATGTCTTGTGCCGACAAGGACAGGTTGCGAAAATCTGGGTTGATAAAGCATGAACATGTTTAGAGAAAAACAAATCCTATAATACAATAGCTACAGCTGTCCTTTAGAAGGCTCCAGATAACGGAGTAAGTGACACACAGTAAAAGCACCTGCAACTACTACACTACGGAGACATACGGGAGTATAGGAGGAATCGCTAGGTGCTGTTCATTATAGAGTGGAGTGAACTGTATCTTCAATTTACCTCCAAACTCTCTACTTTCCAGTTCAAGTGATTGCTGTAATATTCTCAGTACGTCACTTTCTTTGAATCGTATATTAATTATCACATTTAGAATTCTTATTATTTGGGCTTAGGGAGCTTGGGTATCACTATGAAACCTGCCTGGAAAATAATGACTTTACCCAATTCTCAAGGGGGTGGTTATATTTTTGTCCTGTATGTATATAGATGTTAAGTTGTGTCGATTCTATGTCTTTTTACAGCATTCATTGACGTCATAAGAATTGATGACAGATAAGGAAAGAGGCCCTTACTTGTTATTGGCCTCCGTGCCATCAGATGACTAATACCATGTTCATGTCTTTTCATGTTTCCTTACTATGAGTTTTAGTGACAGTGTTGACGTCATTCCATTGCAGGATTCCTCTGTGTATTTGGATTCCCAGTCTCTAGTGAAAGCCCTACAAGAGCTTCCTCTCCATCTGCGCCTGAACATTGAAGCAGATCTGGTCCAGGTAATTCCTGCTCTATTTTACGCTATAAGAAACATCAAAGTGCATTGATGTCTACAATTAGATCATCCGTTTTGGAATTTCCACCAGCTCCAAGGCACTTAATTGAAGAAAACTGTTATTTAATTTTAATAAAATCATTTTTATTAACATGTCTGATATGACGCCGCAGGCAGCGAGATGGTTGATTTGTTATCTGCACATCTTATAATTACAGTGCAGGCATTTTGTGTCTTTGTTTCGCTGAAATTTAAGAACATCCTGGGAATACTTTTCTATTCTTAAGCTG
Organism: Platyplectrum ornatum; assembly: GCA_016617825.1. Taxonomy (NCBI): domain Eukaryota; kingdom Metazoa; phylum Chordata; class Amphibia; order Anura; family Limnodynastidae; genus Platyplectrum; species Platyplectrum ornatum. The sequence goes on along the minus strand of JABWIB010000755.1, from coordinate 49,309 downwards.
GCCATACACTATAAGATAAATTGTTCCAATTGAAATATTTTTCAAGAGTGGGTAAAACCATGTTGAATTTGCAGGGGGGGTATAATGAATGTTAGTGTTGGCATGCAGGGAGAATACTTTATTGTTGCATGTTGCACACAGATACTGACCAGCGTTACTGTTACATTGTTATTACACTAATTTAGTTTACCTCCCCCTCAATTCAACATGGTTTTGCCCACTCTTGAAAAATCTTTTGATTGGAACAATTTATCTTATAGTGTATGGCCAGCTATACACTTTTATTGAATTCAGTAAATTTTTATTGGAATTATAAGTGTAATACTTCAGTCATACACAGTCATATATTTATTCATTATTATTACTGCAATGATAATTATCCAAGAATAGAAGCCTGGGTGCATTAAGAAGTATTTTCTGATATCATGTACGTGTTACAGGTAATGCCAGATGTGTAGCAATAAAAAAATTAATTATGATTCACTTTTTTTAATGTATTTTCTTTACATCTAGGAAGAGCTGCCGCAGGAGCTCCCTCAGTTTATGTTAAAGGGAATTCCAAACATTACCCCACCATTCACAGCCAAAAAAGAAGCTGGAGCTCCAACCGCATCATCTCAAGTGGCAGCTTCCATCCCAGAAGCCCAGTGCCCACAGGAGCACAGCCTTCCTGCCCCTGATGAGGAGCTGGATTTCCTGCTTAGCCTGGAAGCTCCTGTCACTGAAGCTGTGGTAGTATGTCCTAATATTACTAAAGAGCTCGACCCGCAGGAGACACCTGAGGAGCAAGGTAAGGGTGTGCACTGCATGGTGTCCTGTGCCCGTATTCTCTCAATATAACAGCTGATTCTATTTGTGATCCTGAAAAGCCCATTCACTGATTTGTGGAATGATGATCGTCACATCTAACATAGTTGTGTTGTGTGTGTCCCTATGAACACACCAGCTCTCTAATATCCTCCTGGGGTTGTCTTTTGGTGCACAGTCGAGGCTTATACGGTCCTTTGTATTAAAAGCAGCTTTTCTGTCAGACACTATACTGCTTTTGCCATTTAACAAGACTTGATCTTAACAGCTGCCAGATCTGCTCCTGTTATATAGAAATCTCATGCTGCATCCTCACATGCATGATTGATGAGACTCTCTCAGTGTGCATTATTCAGAATGTAGTTGAATGCCACATTAACCGCTAAAGTAGTGCCAGAACAATATGTGTAAGCTGGTCTGTCATACTCTGCGGGGACGATGTCACTCAGAGGGGAGAAAGCATGGGGCTCTTTAAAGACAGGGAGCTGTCAAAGTGAAACAAGATAGAGTGACACTATGAATGGAAGCAGACGGGGTGCTGTCTAGGTGAGGGGCATTCGTTTTATAAAGCAGGTTAAACAATCGGATCATTTGAAATAGACGTTTAATATAAATTGCACGTGGGAGAGGTAAATGAAGAAACAACATACAGAGGTTTTATGTAAAGGTTGTAATTTTCAGACATCTCAAAAACTGAGGGTTTGTCAAAACGACTTTATTCATCGTTTTCTATACGGTCGTTCACATTGTGTAGTATGTAATGGGAGAGTCGTAGATCTATAGCTGCCTTCTGTAAAACAACATTATATCTGCCAGTTTCAATGAAGGCAATGTACACATGTATGAAATGTCAATAAATACAGTTTTACAGTATACTATCTATGGAACAATCAGTAAATATAAATATCTGATACACGTATATAATGATCTCTGCTTACTGTGTTTCAGCGCCCTCTACTATAACAGACAACTTATCTGCGGAGGACACACACAAAGCTGTGACTCCTGAAGATCTGGAAGACTGGCTGGACAGTATGATTGGATGAGGACACCAAACATGAGCCAATATGACTTGTAGCTGTCGACAATAAAGCTCTTATTCACTTCATACTGGTACTGGTTTACTTCGAGCACCATTGAATGTTTCGGTAAAGTGAGCAATTATACTGCATAATGAGGCATCATGCAACACATATCATAATATGTTAAACATGCTTTCGTACAAAACAAAGATCATCTGTGTATATTTAGTGCGTCTAATGCCTATAATCTCGATTCTCTATGTCATTTAATATCTGGAAAGCATCGTAGCTCATATGAAGTGTCTTGTGTCTGCACAGTAAGACAAACAGCGTAGCTGGTTTATCATTTATTTATTGCGATGGGCACTTTATTGTATTTGAAGAAAAATGCATAAAGTTAGCAGCTTCACTACAGCACTTACCAATGACCAGAAAGCAGTGCTTGAATTTGGCATAAGATTTCCATTTAAGAGAATATAATTTAAGATACATTCCAGTTTCTTTAAATAACAACAAACTGTCATTGAAAGGAAAAAAAAAAACTAAACGGCAACTTAATGCAGTTTCTCATTTCATACAGTAAGACAAAGAACAGCACAATTTTGTGTATTTGTCAATCTAATATACTAACATGAAAAAAAGAAAACATCTTGCATAGCTACGTCTACAGACGGTTAAGGCACTTAATCGATTAAGTTCAGGGTCGAAAAAGTGTTAAGTAGTAACTTTTCCCATACTATCTTTACCTTCAACTGCCTGAAGCTACACAATCTACTGCTAAACACTACCGCCTTTTGTAGACTAGACTATCGTACATAGGTAAACGTGTGTAGTCCAGAGCTGCGAGCAACGGATGTACCCAGCAGCTCACCTGTAATACCTAAGGCCTTGACTCTTTCAGTTCTCTATGTCCAATTGAATTTCTTCAGGCTCCAGCGCACAAACATTCTCAGAAACAGAGGCAGCAAACTTTAATAAACTTGGCGTCTGTGACTAGCGTGTTACACCTTGTAGTAGTTGTTTTAAAAGGACATATTCAAAAGCCTCAATATGAAAGTAAGAAAAACAAAAAAACAACTAAAAACCCCAATAAATAACCTCTGCATGCTTCTCTCGACACAGAATCAGTATGGCAGAGATGATTTAGCTGTTGGTGTGAAGGTAAATATTGTGCACTGAGTGTGTCAATTAGCCCTTTATTACTGGGGCAGCCAGATGTGGCATTTTAATTACGAGGTTTATGCCCATGTTTATGTGGCTGAGGAAAATCGAGAAATGATGGGAAGCGGGTGCAGTCAGGCTTAACATCAATGGTTCATTTTAAATTTTCAGCTGTAGGGCCTTTCTGGTTAGTTCCTAAGTAGTTCTACAGTTTAGGGTTTTTTTTTATTATATTCAGTAACTTCAGTAACAAATGCACTATGGCTAATTTGAGCATGGTAGAGCATCAGTTTATTGACGTACTGTATTGATTTTTTTTTTCTAGAAATCTGGTATTATCATTGCACATTTCTTATAGACCTTTGTATGTAAGATACATCCAGGATATAGATCCAGACAGCTGATGTGTGGTTCTGTTGGGTAGAGGTGGCCTATTCGCAAATGTGCCCCATTGGGTAATTATTGGTTCCAGTTTCAGTCCTTTCCCAATGGATTTGGCAGTCAAGTAATGTTATGACATCATCCAAGCTGGTCTTCATATTGCTTACGGAAACAGTCACCCGCTGGGAAGAAGTCCCAACATCTCTCCTGATACATCTTCCAGACATAAGATTCCTGCAGAAGACATTGGATTAATAATAATATGAATATAGAAAATACTATATATACTATGTATGAGTGGTAGAAAGAATGTATTATGGCAGAGGTTCCCAAACTTTCTCCGTTAAGGCACCCTTAGTGTCTCTATAATTTTTCAAGGCTCCCCTAAGACACAATCATTTCTAATTTTTTACGTTTTTGAGTCCAAATCATGTAAAAACTATTTAGGTAAAAACAGAAATACTTCAGGTTGACATCAAATCTTGTATTACTCCTATACAAGAATTGTGTTTCTAAGTAACACTAGCAATGTTGCACTATATCAGAAAAAAACATTCCACGGCACCCCTATGAGAGCATCGTGGCACCCCAGGGAGCCACGGCACACAGTTTTGAAACCACTGTATTATGGGGATCACTGTATCTGAGTGAGGGATCTGAGGTTGGGTAGCCCTTACAATGTATCTAGATTTCCACACTACAAATGGTTCAGACAGCCAGTAATTAAATATAGTGGAGCACTAAAGAAGTTGGCCCGATGAACATTAGGATGACTAAAGGACTTTTTCACCAACCTTATCCTAATCCTTACTCTAACCCTCCCCTCCTTGCAGGGCCGGCGCGCCCATTAGGCTAAGTCAGGCCTTCGCCTAGGGCGGCCGGCCAGGGGAGGGGCGGCAGCGGGCGGGGGAAATTTTTTTTTAAAAAAAAAGAAAAAGTGTTCATTTATTACCGGGAGGGCGGACGGGACCTCTCCGCCGCCCTCCACGGTGGTTTTTAAAGCGGCGTGACGTCATCACGTCGCGCCGCAATGTGACGTAATGACGTTTTAAAGGGGGCGCGGCGCTAGGTCTGCCTAGGGCGCCCCCAGACCTAGCGCGACCCTGCCTCCTTGCATCCTAATCCAAACTTTCCATTCCCTCCCTGCAACCCCTTTTCCAAACCATCCCCTACCCTTCTCTGATCCATCTCCTCCCGACTGCCATGCCTGACAGTTCCCTATTATCAGGGCCGGACTGGCCATCTGGCATTTCAGGCAAATGCCAGATGGGCTGTTGGGAGTGTGGGTCAGTACAAAGAGCTGATGATTGTCACTGCCTCCTGGCTGCCAGAACCGAGCTCTGTATATATTGAGGCAATGGGGTTTGTGCCAAAGCAAAACCCTGTGACTTGGCTGCCACCTACCTATAACTTGCTTCAAGGAGTCTTCTGAAGCCCACAGTAGGTGGGCCAGGCTGCTTTAAGTGCCAGGACTGATTTCTAATACCAGTCCGGTCCTGCCTACTATGCTTCGCCTTCTCCCTCCACCCCACAACTCCACCTCCTCATTGTAGTCTAATCATAACACTCCACAAGAAAGAGTTTAATGTGCGCACAAGATCTGATTGGATTTATTTTTACATGTTTTACAAAACGTATGACTTCAGGTACTTTCTGAGCACTCTTAATGTTACCTGCTTTTTGTTTGTGCTCCTAATCGTAAGGCTTCACTTTATCCTCCTATCCTTTCCAAAATAAATTTACAAATATGTTTGGTCCCTACAATTGGGTCCAAGGGTGGTGTTCTGTTCGGCATACTTACCCATTAATTGTAAAGACAATTAATTATTTGTAAAGTTATCAGCTGTAAGTTTGTTGAAAATGAAAGTTTTGAAGCACATTAAGTAAACACACCATTATGGGGAGCACTGTGTGTGTAGTAGGAAGAATGTATTATATGGTGCACTGTGTGTGTTTGATAGATGTAGGGAGAATGTATTATATAGTGCACTGTGTGTGTGTGATAGATGTAGGGAGAATGTATTATATGGTGCACTGTGTGTGTGTGATAGATGTAGGGAGAATGTATTATATGGTGCATTGTGTGTGTGTGTGATAGATGTAGGGAGAATGTATTATATGGTGCACTGTGTGTGTGTGATAGATGTAGGGAGAATGTATTATATAGTGCACTGTGTGTGTGTGATAGATGTAGGGAGAATGTATTATATGGTGCACTGTGTGTGTGTGATAGATGTAGGGAGAATGTATTATATGGTGCACTGTGTGTGTGTGATAGATGTAGGGAGAATGTATTATATGGTGCACTGTGTGTGTGTGATAGATGTAGGGAGAATGTATTATATGGTGCATTGTGTGTGTGTGTGATAGATGTAGGGAGAATGTATTATATGGTGCACTGTGTGTGTGTGATAGATGTAGGGAGAATGTATTATATGGTGCACTGTGTGTGTGTGATAGATGTAGGGAGAATGTATTATATGGTGCACTGTGTGTGTGTGTGATAGATTTTGCCACAGGTGCTGGGACCCCTAGATACACTGGGTTGAAAGTAGCTTTTGATAGGATGCCAAAATATCACACTAGCACTAAGGGCTGGATTCAGCTTTTCACTCTCATGACTTACACTCATGACTTACACTCTCATGGGTAAAGCCATGTTGAATTGCAGGGGAGATAAAATGAATGTGTGTGCATGCAGGGAGAATACTTTATTTTTGCAATTTGCACACAGATACTGACCAGCGTTACTGTTACACTGTTATTACACTTGTGCTAGAAACATCAGCTGTCACCTGTTATGCTGATTGCAACTAATTAAATTTACCTCCCCTGCAACATGGTTTTGCCCATGAGAGAAGTCATGAGAGTAAAAAGCTAAATCTGGCCCTAAGTTTCTATTTAATACAGATGAGTGGTCAAAGTGGAAATGTAGAAGTGACTTTATGAAAACTTAGAAGATAATAGAGGTGGCATTATCATTTTTCAATGAAGGTAGTAAGTGATGGTATGGCATACCCTCTTATACACCCCCACTTCCAGCCCTGATACAGATCCTTACAACATCTTGCATAACACTGACATAATGTCAGTCCACATTTCCAACTTTTTTCAATTAAGTTAAAAACAACCCGGATAGCAAAGAAACTAAAATACTAAAAATACTACTGCAGTATAGGTAAAATTCATTGTGAAGGCTTTTACAGCCATTAATGGGTGTCCAGCGCCCAGCATCATTCTTCATAACGGGTGGTGTGTCGCATGGATGAAGCACACGTGTGTAAGGATTTATTTCATATGTAGCAGATGTTACATGGATTCTCTGACATTGTCCTCTTATGAAAAGTCACGGGTGTAAATGGGTCAGCGTTATAACAGTATGCAATGTGGCTTTTCCTCTGAATCTATCATATTGCAGTTCCCTAGTGTCTGCTCTTCGCCGTGATGTAAGTGTATGCATCATTTATTGCATTGTATTGTAACTTAAACATACTTTCTCCGTTAGATATTCTTAGGTATAGATGTGCCTACACAACTATGGTTACACACTTTCCATAGAGCAGTCTCTGCAATAACCAGACATTGAAATATCACAGCATTAGCAGCAGTATATTTAACCAACTACTGTGCATAACTATAAGCAGTTAATGTGAATTTTTTTATGAATTCTAATGTTCATTAGTTCTGTTAGTGAAGAAAACATTGATACTAACTTGGAACAAGAAGTTTAGCTATTGAATTTCATGATCAGTACCCTTGGGATGTTTAATGTATTATACAAGCTTCATGGTAAATTTTAAAATGCTTCATTTTGTATGGTAATTGTTTGCCTGTCACTTTTTGTGTTATGGGAATAGTTATCACATCGTGGGGTTTAATCGTTTTTTTAGGATAAGTACACTATATAAACGTCATACATATTGTTGAGCGTGTTCTATTATATCAGTTTATCAAAATATTTCATTTACCACTCAAAGAGTCAATAGGACTTCCGACCTTACTGGCGTGGAAGATTCAGGGGCAAATTATTCACAGGGAAACCAGGGGGGTGTCCTCCACTGAAGCTTCCAGCAGCATGATGCTAATGTAACCTGACAGCACATTACACATGCCCCTCTGCAGCACTGGCGTGCTTTCTGCATAGGCTGCAGACAGTATATTTGAAAAGGATTGAGCATGGGATCCCTGTTGCCACTGACTGGTACCTCGTGGAGGCAACAATGGCCACTCTTCTGGACCATAACCTAAACACCATTAATATTAACCAGGTGCCTTAATGTGTGCAACAACCTCTGTGTCCAGTCTATCACTTACACCACACTATGGGGGCTGTCTCAGCTGCCTCCTCATATACAACCACTATTTTATTACCACACCACGGAAATATAAAACCCTAAAACACTTTTCACCACGTAGACCATCATTGAGGCAAATCTTTCAGTCTGACTTTTAACTTGAAGGAACACTTATTTGATTTTCTATCTCTCAATTTCTAAGGCTCTTTGTACATTTTATTCTCTAATCATTCCTGTACAAAAATCCAGCAGTGCCCAAGATCGTATTTTAAAGACGAGCTCATACTGACTTCTATTCTTACTCTAGTACCCGTCCTCTTGAACCTGCACCCTCACAAATCAATCAGTGTTTATTTTCTGTGCTTAATTCACCTACATTTAACTACAATCTGCAGTACCGCCCACATGTGGGTGATTGAAGTCGCATGGGGGGGGGGGGGTCATGATGAAGAGTTAAGATTATATTGGGGCCGATTTCATATGAGTTTGGGCAATATTACTTTCATATGATAAACACAGCTTTTACTTGCTTCTACTAAGCTCTCTTTACATGGTGCATTTCCTACTGCTAAACTTCTTATACCTGCTACAATGATTAATCGATCTTTTGCTGTTTTGTAAAAATTTACATTTGAAAACCAAACACTGACATTATTTTAGAATGTGTGCGGTGACCTGTTGTGTGAAGATTCACATACATATTAATGGTGGAAGACGTTGCACCAGGGCTCAAAGGGAACCGGAACTTCTTCCGATAAGCCACGCCTCCTTTTCTAAGCCCCGCCCCTCAGCATTGGAGGGAGGGGGAAACTTTAGTTTAAAAAATCTTGAACCTGTATGGTTCATTGTGTGATATAGAACATTCCCCCTTATGTGTGAAACCCAATGTGCTGTGAATTGTAGCAGTGCCCTCTTACCCACACTTCTGTTTGTTACTACCCTGTCTTGTTTTATTATTGATAAACTCATAAAGTACTTTGTAATATGATGGCTATTAGAATAAAACCTGTTAATAAATATTAATAGAATGACATACCTGGCCAGTGTGTTCAGTTTCATCCTTGTTAATGATATACATGAGAAAGAACCTAAACAAAGACAGAAATGTCATATGAATGACAGAAATAAAATTCCCCAGCAATTAACTTAAATATAAGATTTAATCCATACACTCCACAATTATCAACCCCAGCAGGAAGCGGCTTGATCAACAGGATATTATCCCAAAAAAGAAAGATCCTTATTGGCTGGGCCTTCTGTCAATGTGGCCTTCAGTCAGCCTATTGATTGGCCACAATACCCCCCCATAAATAATATAATAATAAAAAAAACCCTCAAAAACGACCAAAACTTTTTACACACAACAGTGATTATCGGTTTGATGAGAAAGAGGTTTATAATGAGAGACAGAATCAGCCTAGGTTGAGGGATTGACATCCACTCTATGAAACTAGAGGAGCAGGTGTGAAGATAACAGCAGTACTGATGTATTTTTACTACAGTAAAAGAATTTGGAAATAAGTCACTAAGACAGAAAATGTGTCAATGTAATGTGAGTGAGGACGGGTTGCAGATGATAATAGTAATAGTGTAGTAAGAATGTGATCCAGCAGGACAGACATTAAACAAACACAGATCGGACTGAAGAAGTCAACTGATGGAATCAGAGACTTTGCAAATACGCACGCAATGTGTACAAATAAACCAACGGTAAACAGGAAAAAATTAAATGCTATAATAGGGCATATTCAGTTGCGTCTCACAGTAGTTGATGGATGCCATAACTATGGAGGTAGCCTAAAACTCAACATTACCATCTATACAGTCAAATAAAAATACTTTATTGTGCCAAGTGACAAAACAAAATTAATAATGGCAACAGTTACAATGGATCCCCCTCCAATAAAACCCAGCTGTATTGAGAGATGCCCTTAGAACATATGTTTATTAGGAAACACAAAACTAATATGCCCCAATCCCTGAAATCATGACCCTTTATACTCCTCTACACATAATAATATGCAGCGTTATGTGTTCAGGAGTATGAAGGGTTATGTTTTCAGGGACTGGGGCACTACGCTAAGTGTAAAATACTTGTAAGCCAGCAGCTAATTTTAATGCTCCAGCAAGCTGACTATTGTGATCAGTGTGGATCTATGAACATGGAGAAGATGAGCAGTTACTGGAGCACATAGGCCTTTTCATGATGCTCAAACTGTGACAGGAGCCGTGACAGCTCGGACCCTTGGAGAAAGAGGTTTGGGCTACTAGCACTTCACGGCTGTGTCTAGCATCAGCTAGAAATAAGGCATTCCGCAAGATATGAGCTGACTCCAGGAGACATTTGTAGATTTCCTGTAGGAATTAACATCTGACACCTGTGGTCACTGGTTTCTGCTGGTAAAGGTCAGTGGAGAGAAAAATCCTCCAGCTTTGTCTTAGTCTGAACATGAAATACGTTGGGGATATTTTTATCTGCTATACCTGTATCACAAATCCCCATTCTACTACTATTAATCCATGCATTTAAGTGGCTGATGAGGTGATAGTTTTGCAGTACACTGTAACAGGTTACTGACGATCACACCTTCAATTGATCATCTACTTACAGATAGTTAGCCAAGTTGTGCTCTTGTAAAGTATGTGTTTCAAAGCCGTGCGGCGTCGTATCAAAGTAATCATTTCCAATTCCACAAATGAAACATTTTGTCTGAATAGAAAACAATAGAAAACACATCATGAACAATTATGTACCTTACTTGAAATTACATACATCACATGTAAATTATATACATATATATATATATATATATATATATATATATATAATAAAAATATAGTTGATACTTCCCTTGAATTATATATATATGTCTATTACAGTAGAAACACAGTATAAATCATGACTTATTAAATCCGATGATTCCCTGGAGAAAATGACCCACAGTGATTTGGTGACTACTGACCAAATTGCTATTCTGTATATTCAACAGTCATTGAGTGTTTGGTGTTTAGACCATTTAATTTCAGTTTTGTGGCTTTGCATAAAAACACTAGTATTGACTATTGATGGTTTTCATACCTCCATATCTTCTCTCACTTGTTCTTGCTGATCTCTCAGTTCCCCAAAGGCATCAATGATCAAACCTGTTTCACAATATAAAAGAAAAAGGTAATTAAAAAGAACAATTATATAAGGCTTACATTATAACATCTTCACACTGTATTGTACAGGCTGGCACCCACCAGATGTTCTGTATTCCATGTATGTATGTGTGTGTATTTTAGCAGTCATGTGTATGTGTGAGAGCAGTTCTGTGTATTTATGTGCCATTGTGTGTATATTTGGTGTGTGCGTGCTCTGAGGGAAACAAACATGATATAAGAAATTAGAGTTAAATTATATGTCCCTTAGTATGCACACAAACGCCCAAATAAACACACTCAGAACTGCACATACACAATACCCACAAAACAAAAAATAAAATAAATCAAAAACATAATATCCTATGTACATTATACCTAATATAATTACTATTACCCCTAATAGATTATAGTAGATACTTGCCTTGAATTATGGCCAGTAGTATAACAATTACAAAGAAGAAGAAGGTGATGTCAAATACAATACGATACATCTCATAAGGGTCACCAGCAGGGTCCTCAATCTCATCTCCAATGCCTCCTCCAGCTCTCACACCCACGTACATGTGGAATAAATAACACTGCAAGGTAAACATCATCTAATTAGCCTGGCGTGTAAGAAACCGCTGAGGATTACATAGCATGTGCTGGCGATAAGAAACACTTAACCCCCCCCTATGCATCATCATTAGTGGATACACTACAGCAAGGGTCGCCGAGGAGCATAGTATTACACACTGTCATTTGCTGTTGTGTTACTTTCAGCTGTGAATCAGCCCATACTGTACATATGTCTATGAGTTGCACACGTGTGTACATCTGTTTTCTGTGCATGTCCAGTGCTACAGATCACACAATAAGCCAGGTCACCAGCCATATGCTCTCTGAATAAGTCCCTATGTTAGTATTTCAGGTAAAGCATTATTTTAGTTATAGTGTTTCAGCCTGATGTCCCTGTGAAGTTACTTTGTTATACGTACCGTCATCATATCGTCACACTTCATATCTGGGTCATCCTCGTCCTCGCTCTTGTTGTAGAATTTCCGGAAAAAGTTGAAGGCCACAACCGTGTAAAGGTACACAACTACCGCCAAAAGACCCACTGTTAGCACCAACTGAGAAAAGAAGCACATGGAGGAAATTCATATAGCACTACGTCCTGCAGAAGACCCTCAGGTGGTCATCAGCATCGTACACTGAAGTCTTTATTTATAGTTGTACAAGAGGTGATCCTAGTATCCGGTAATGAAGTTCAGTAAACCTTGTTATGGGCACAATAAGAATGTGCTGAATTCATAACAGTGCTGCTATATGCACCTGCCTTTTATTAGTAAATGTGATAATAAACTATTATTTTAAGTGAATTTGAAAGGAGAGGAAATTCCTGCTCGAGTGCTAGTTGGTATGGGCTGGCCCTGATCATTTTGGTACCTGGAGAGAAGGGGGCAGCGGAGGTAGCAGGGACAGGAGAGTTTAGTTATTAGCACACGTGAGATATTATTGTACTGTGGAAATATGTTATGTGGCATTTATCCTAAGATCTACTTAAAATATAAATGTAGTGAGGCACAAACCCTTAGCACAGTACAAATGCATATCAGAGACAGCCTGTATATACAGAGCATTGCTGCACAGTATCATTAAGAAAACACTCGGAAGAGATGACGATTGGGCCAATTTTGAAATGAGTTATACATAGAAACATAGAAAGTGACGGCAGATAAGAGCCACATGGCCCATCCAGTCTGCCCCATTGTGTATTTCAAACTATACCAACCCAAATTTAATCGCTATTTTGTTTGAGACTCAGAATCCCCTTATATTTATGACCTTCTCAGGCCCACAAAATGCAGCCATCATTGATATAATACCATGATATTATTATAATACCATGCTCTGACAATAATAACTGTATGAGTGTAAGGCACTGCCAAATAAAGTGCATTGAATAGTTGTTAGGGTTTTTGTGTGGCCACTTTCTTATTAAAATGAAGCTGGTTATTCTAAACATATTACATTTTTAATATTACTAATAAATATAATCACATTGCTGTGACAGGTATGAAATTATTAAAATAATATGTAAAAATAAATAATCTAAAGGTCTATGGTGATTTTCATAGCTGGCTCTCGAGTAATTCTCCTAATTCTTTGGTTTGGTTGTGAAGCCCCTAAACGTTATATTTTTGTTTATTTACTCATCAGCTAAATGAATACAAATCACCATTGCAAGAAATGCAGCAATTTGGCAAATTTGACATAAATACATTTTGATACATAAAAGCGTCACCGCATTTTTTTTTTATGAAATGAAATTGAATTTCGAAGAGAGAATGCTGGCGAGAGTCTGCAGGTTTCCTTTATCCAGCAGGTAAAAATTAATAGTGCATGCTGTGAGTGTTTAAAGCAGCTGCTCAGCCTCCATAATTCATGAGAAAGCTACAACAAACATCAGTGACTAACTTGAAGTTCATAGTATTGCAGTGAGGTGCGGGAAGGTGAGGCTCCGAGCTGGAAGCTAAATATTCTATCCCCGTGTTACAAGTGAGCATAATCGATCTTAATGCTTTCCAAGTGTACTCATATTCTCTGTGTGGGGCAGAAAGATTTGTATAAAGGCACCAGCACATAGTAATCCCAGACTGATGTAGCACTATTGACATTTTTATGGATATAATTACAATGGCCCTGTATCGTCATCTAGCTATATGACAGAATGGGGGGCTTAAGTGAACCGTGCCATATGCATATGAGCTGTGAAATATCCAGCACTCAATTCAGCTGTTTTCAGCTCTTCCTGGCACGAGTAATGTGAGTCATACACCATGCACGTCACTGCTGTAAACCAGGTCATGCTACTGTCCAGGGCTTTCCCCGCTTTAATTGCGCAATCTATTTTAGAAAACATTGCAATCTGCTGGTAATCTATGTCATAATCTGAGATTAATAGCGGCCGAGCTGTTACAAATGTAAGGCTATACAAGCAGAGAGTGCGCTCACTTGTTTTCCATTGTGGGTAACTGAGGACAGAATGGTTCTCAGAGTCTTGAAGCCCATGGCGATGTCCAGAAGGTGAGCAGCAAAGAAGAAGTTGTTGTAGTGTCCAAGTATCGACATGGTTGTATACCAAGCAAGGTAAAGGAAGGACTGAAAATACAACAAAAGCACAAGTGCTGTGTAAAACCCAATAAGGCTGCAAACGGCACCTTTACAAACACCACATGATATGACTTACATTATCAGTAAAGACCACTCCAAGCTTCCATATGTGATACTTCATGTCAATGGAACTTAACCTGCGGATAACCATTAATAGTTACTATTTGATTCATGTTTTGTACATTTAGGGTAAATCTTGACCCTCTGAATAGCCACACAGTAAAAGAAGCATTAAAACATTTAAGCCTCTATACATATACTGTATTATTAAATCATTTATATTATAATATTGTAATAATTACAATTAGCCTACAATTAGTTTGTCATACACAGGAATACATTCTTACAGCTATTCCTAATTATGAATTTCCTGTAATCATTATGATCACCGCAAGGGGCCAAGAAAAAAATCAAAAGAAAAGATCATTCACTTTAACAGATGATAAGTTCACTTCTAAATGATATGTAGATTTCTTTCTAGAATGTCACCCCAAGGTCAACATTATGCAAACTGTTTAAATGTGTCTGATCCCAAGGCTAATGACTATATGTAAATTAGAGGTATATGTAGAATGTAAGCTAAATGGACTCTGACAGAAGCCAATATGTGTGTGAAGTACTACATTGACTTATTCTATTGCATTGAACTAGTGAGTAATAAAGATATAGATGTGATATAAAATACTTTATTGACCAATAAAGTGGTAAAATTAGAAATACATCACCCTTATGCATAGGGCTGTGTGTGGGACTTGTATGTGGACAGTATCCCAGACATGGAAATGCTTGGAGGGGACATTAAGATGTTGTGTGCAGGACACTATGTAAATGGGTGATCGCTGACACAATATTTGTGGGACTCTGGATGTGGTCCACACATTGCACACACCATGACACAAGTGATCCCTCTTCTATTTTGGTCTTTTCCACTGGGCTGAAGTCCAAGGCGTTTTTGTCCAGTCCCAGAAGTTCTGCTATACGGTCTGCTCCATACAGGTCTCCATATTTATTGATAACCTGGGGAATGCAAAGTCACGTAGAAATATCATTTGGAATTAGATCACATCTATTAGTATCATCGAATTTCTCTTTATACTGGTAACTACACATAGGGGGAGGCCTAACTATGGACGCAGCAGTACCTCATATTTGCTTTGTCGCTTCACACACTGTAAATGTTGCCCAGTTATGGCTTTTAAGATGGAAAAAAAGGAAACCAATAGTACTGAACACACAGGTGACACGTCCACAGCACAATCTATGTCTGGACAGTGATAACACCAGTGGCCTATGGCACAGTAGTATATGCACAACAATAATGTTATTGAAAGATGGCGGAACCCTTTTCATATAGTACAGCTGGAACACACTGCAACACATCATGTCTTAATGGCAATGACACTTTAGGCAGACAGAGGAGTACACTAGTAGCCAGTACATCTATGTCTATTTACAGTATAGAATATATATTTATAGTATAGAAATATGGAAGAAGCCCAATTCTATCAGGAGTCAGACTGTGCAAATAAGATAAGCCCTGAATACATGGATGTCTGCATGGTGAGGCCCAATGCTAGTGGATATATCCAATACACCATAGTGACACATAATAGTAATATTACTTATGTGACACACCATAGTGACACATAATAGGAATGTTATTTATGTGTTACATCATAGTGAAACACTATATAAGACACTATATAACATAATTTAGGGGTGTGAGAAATTAGGGGGCACCAAGGGACACTTTGTCCCCCCCCCCTTCCCCCCCAAGCATGAGAGGGGTACAGGGTTTCAGGGAAGAGCAGAAACTATATTGTAAGTCAATGATACTGAAGAGCTGCATGACTGATAGCAGTTACAGCCAATGATATGTCAGGTATTTCAGGTATCAAGAGAAAGAGTAAATGTTGCCATGCATTATCTTTAAACATGGTAAAAACACTCTGCAAACACAGCTAAACTCATTTATTCCACCACAGAACAGCATATACATAGACGGTAACTTCATTCAGCAGATACTTCCTTTCTTAATGTATATATATATATATATATATATATATATATATAGTGTAACAGTAATGTTGGTCAGTGTGTGTCAGGTGCAAAGAATAACATTAATTTTACTGCCCATGAAATTCAATGTGGGCCAACAGGTGGAACTTTACTCTCTTACTTTGAAGTCTGTGTCTGGTCCATTGCTCTTTCATTACAAATAGTTATGTTTGTACCTCCATTATTTGTAATGTGTTATCCATCTGCTAGAGTAAAGATTAACATGCATCCATTCCACGTGGTCTCTGAAGCTCTGGAGCTGATCGGAAAACTCATTGACATTCATGCACACAATGACATACATGTAGTATTCCAAAGCCGGATGCTCCGACGCAGTGTCTACATTGTGTCTTCTCATCATATAGTTACCAGGTTTGCATCTTAATATAAATATATGTCTTTCTCTGTGACATTATTCTGTACTATAAGGAACCTAGCACATTTGCTGTGAAATCCTTTTCTGTCTCCATCTATTTGGGAATAGAATTTAAGCAGGATTCATGTATTCGCATCGTGCCTAATCCTTCCATAGACATAGGTTGTGACCGTTCAGGTGTAGATTGCAAAGAGAATTTCAAACAGTAAATTCACCTAGTGCTCAACTGGGACTTAAGAGCTCCTCAATAAGCCCTAATATCCAGGTGAATCTCAGCAGCTGATGTTAAACTCTGATTAAAACGTCAGATTGCTCAGACAAATGAATGTCTGAAAACAGCAATCTTCATGTCTGAGACATAATGGTTTGCATTGACTAGCAACAATCTAAATAGCGCCCTTGTTCCTTATGTGAGAACTTTATATGAGGATGCTCAGCAAGACACTTACCCTCCTCTCCACTACCCTATGCATCACATTATACAGCCTGACTTCAATGCTATGATAATATGATCATGCAAATGCAGATTCCGGTCACATCTATATTCAAGGGAAAGAGAGCTTACCTTCCTCTTAACAAACTTATCCCAGTAATTATTTGGGAAAGACCTACAAACAGAATAATAAAAGAGCACATTATTCAACCTCCTGCAGCACCGTCGTGATATCTCTACATATTTAAGCATAAAATGGAGTCATTAACATGACAAAGGCAGGGATATCTATGCAGGGAACGAGGAGGCACCGGGTTAAATCTGCATGCGTCATATTCCTGGAAATAGTGAAGTTTTGAGCAGCCTTCAGCGTCTAGCACTTGTTCATGAACGTGCATTATCCTGGTAATGTGAATGACACTGTGTGGCTTTCTCCACCAATAGCAACATGCAAAGTAATAGGCTTGTTCTTAAACAGTACTAAAACAGATGTATATATGTATTATATTCCACTCAGTCTCTCGGCTTTTGTTAGTTGGTGATGAAACCTTTGTGAATCAGTGGATGTCACACATCATTTATACCGTAGCTCAATCATTATTCTTTACAGGGTTTTTAATGCAAAAGAATATACAACTTTCTACATTTGTCAGATGTAATAGGACTTTAATGTTGGCATTTGGTGCTATGGCTACTTCGTTTGTTGCTATGACTACAAGAAATACTAATTATATTATACTATATTTTTATGTGCTATGATGCACTTTATCTGCAAGAAAATGTACATCTCTGCATTGATTAACTATTAATAAGTCTTCATGAATAACATTGCATTACTGTATGTGCCTATGTATCACAGGTAGCGCCCTCCTGATTGGGGTGGATTTAGAGGGGGTATGTAATACAGTAGGGGCTCACTGTGTGCTCCCACTACCTATTTTGCTTCAGTACAATCATAAGACACATACAAATTCATAGCTGTGTGTCTTACGGGGTATTTATTACAAGACGGTCCCATTGCCCTTTAATGTCATCATCTGAGGGTTGTTCTGTGATGTACAGGCCGTCAAACTCCACATTGCGAGCGATTTCCTTCTCACGTTTAAATACCACCAGAGGAACCTTTGGGAAAAGAATAGAGAAGATTCTATTAACATCTGGTGAACTGTATTATCAATTCACACCCTTTACCAGGAGCAGATGGGATTCAATGACTCCTTTCATTACTGCAGCGACTTTCTATGGTGTTATACTTATGACGGATTAATCCCATAATTATCACAGCAAACACTTTTAATGAACAATCCCTGTTATTGCTCGGTATCTGGACTCTTTGTTCCTGGTACATATACAGTTATCAGTATCTAAATAACTGTTAAGACTTATACAAATGTCATCGCCTGATTATAAAATACTGCGGCTGCGTCCTCGGTAACACAGCTCTGCCACACAAAGGTCTTCTGCCGCCTTGACCATAGCTCAGTGTAAGTATCATGTGTAACTACTGTGTCATATACCTGTAACTGACTAACAATGCTTCCTAGCTTCTATCTGCAGTGCCAGAACCTAGAAACAATACTAAGAGAACTGAGAGGCCAGGCAGGAAGAAGATAATATGGAACTGGATAGACATCTGACTGCATGATGCATGAGGATCCACCACCAGCATGAGATGCATGAGGATCCACCACCCAGCATGAGAGCCAGCAATCACACCAATGACCCTCTCCCCTTGCATGGATAGACCCTACGCCTTATACTGTAGATTACTGTAGATTGTAATAACAGGTCCCAGTTGCATTCTGGGTAACATGGATATGTACATATGCACAATAACATAACATTTGATCTGAGGAGAATGAAATGTCTGGAAGTGATCCTATGATTCCATCATCAGGTGCATATATCACATTATAACATAGTACCTTCAGACAGTAGTAACCGATAACACAGAGGAAAGAGATTATGGTGTGAATTATAGCCAGGATGCGTAATGTCGGGGCCATGTAACCAGTGTTCTCTTGTAGCACAAAATAAACTGCCCCTTCATCCGGGTCCTCCTCATCGTCTTGGAACGTGTTCCATAGGTTTGGTTCATTATCTGGGTCATCATTGGAGGGTTCCTCAGTTACCTAGAATAGTACAGCAACACACTCAGGGATTTTGGTGCTGATCCAGAGTTTAGGAGTCAGGACAAACACAGGGGAGGACAAGTATATATTATGAAAATGAGTTCAGCTGAAATGAGAAGTTTACAAACTCAACTCTAATCTACAAATGAAACATCCAGTTATATGGCTGGTGAGTTCTTTATGCAAAAGCAAAGTATTTCCTCTGCATGTAATAAAATTCTAATTCATTATCACCCCTCACATTGCAAAATGGTTTTTCTCAGCTCTACACCTAAAAAAAGGAGTACGTGCAACTCTTATGGCGAACCATTTGCTTTCTTTCATCCTGAGTTATGTTTTGTCTCCAAGTATTATGAACAGCATTGTTTACACTACAACAATGCAGAGACGCTTAATGGAGTGTTTCTCGTGTAACGGCTGTAGAAATTCATAGGAAACTATGCTGAAGCTAATAATATGTTATCTATTTTACTGTCCTTTGTAACCCATCTACCACATAGACAGCAGCAGCGCGACATAATGAGTAGCGCACTGGTTACTAAGGCACAATGAAGCACAGTTGAGCTTCGGTAGCATACGCGCGATGAAAGCTCAATTTCAGAAGGGACGTGGATATGTCTATCTTCAAAGGAAGCCTTTTCTCACACGAGGACAATAGATCCAGCAATATAAGAAAAGATTCTGTTCCTAAAGTACTTTGCCTGAGGACCAATGATACAGCACAAGGATATGTACAGTGTAAAAAGCTTTACCTTGTAGAACAATAGTATAAAGTTAATGGCAAATGCAACAAACAGAGCAAGGAATCGGAGATTGTAGAAATTCCTGGCCAGATAATTCTGAAAAGACATAACAAATCAAAGATTAAAGCACCAGATATTTTCATCTATATTAAGGTAGCAAAAGATTGACTTGTGTAACTCTAACCTCTGAAAGAACATCGCGTTTGATGAAAACTTTACAGAAAACTAGAAGTTCAATGGAAATCGTCACTTTGTTAAGAGGTAAAAAGAGAATATATATATATATATATATATATATATATATATATATAATATATGTATATTATGGATTTTCTAGTTCTGGGAACACTGCCTCCCCTAAGTTATGTGTCTCACTTGGTGCTGGCAGAAATATGCCATACCTTACTGTATGCCCACCATTGTCATCACG
>JABWIB010000754.1:70117-81210 GCA_016617825.1 Platyplectrum ornatum | reverse complement strand
TTAAGAAGTTAGTTCAATTTTCAATAGTCTAATTTACAATTCGGCCCAATCATTAGCCCCATATATATAAATAAATTAATGTTCCCTTTTAAAACCCAGCTATTGGTGTCCGTGTCTTGATTTTAGGTATAAGTATTTGTGTGTGTGCTTGATTGCCTGGAGCTTGGGGGTGCGCTGTGCCGTTTGCAGTTTAAGTGCTTTCATTAGCCTTTTGGATTTATTGGTGAATCTGATTTTGCCAGAATACAACACCCCAAATTGTCACTTTCTCTGTTGTGTTCTCTTGTGCCCAAGGGCCACATACACCCCTATTCTCCCTGCCTCCTCTGCCCTGTTCTCCCAAAACTGCCTTCTGGTTCCCACCACCCTGTCCTCTCCTTCCTCTACTCAGTCACCTATAACCTGCAGCCTCCATCTCTGCTCTGCCCCCTGGACTCCCCTAACCTGCCCTCTCCCTACTCTGCCCCCTGGACTCCCCCAAGTCCTTACAATGTCATTATGGCATCAGAGTGTTTATTATATTGGATTACATTGTGCCCGCTAATAAATCCTGTACCTGGATGGAGGACCCCTATGGATTTTTGCTCACTGTAACAGAGTCACGTCAGGACTTTACACTGTAGCCTGGTTTTAATAAGTTTCTTTACAAACTCCTCAGTGGTCACTTTCTACAACAACGACTGACATCTACTGGCACCAGAAAAATCAATGTGCTGACTGAGATGTCAAACAATCCTTCTAGTCACAATTTCCACATAGAAATGTAAAACACTTACTGTAAATAATTATTCATGGTTAATTATCTGTGACAAGCCTTTGGATAGTTCTGGAGTACTCGACTTTACCGCGATCGCATGGCAGCTCCACTGAAAGAGACATCAATTTTTGAAACAAATTGCATTTTAAATAAAGTAAAGCTGACACTNAAAATATATTACTGTGTTATGTGGCCACAGATGCCTGTCCTAAATATTATTATACGTTCAATTCAGGTCTACGTAATACAGTATTTACTTATGAACTATATATCTGCAATATTATTTTAGAGTTAACATTGAAGTATTTCGGAAGCGGAGGAGTTAACGCTTGATATTATAGTGACTGGACAAATGATCTTCCTGTGAAGTCATTCCTTCTTCCACCGCTAAAGGAATCCATTAATCCCATACAGAGGCTTTAGCGGGAGATTTGGGGATGGAGCCTTGCCAAGAAAATATGTAATTGTCTACAAAGCAAATATTATGCAAATGCATTTGGGGAGATTTCGATGGGAAGACAGTAAAAGGGAAATTAATATGTATATTGTTTCAACTGGGTTTGGATATGAAAAGGAATTTCATTGGTATAAGTTTGTTATTTTGAGACGAGGATGGTTAAACAGACCAAATACATAAATTAAGGGGACATAAGGGGACACTGTAAAACTAAACACTACGAGGAGCACTGTCATCAAGTGTCACATCAAGTACAACCTCATAACACCTAAGCCACCAATCAATTAAATAGAATTCTTTTCTGTTTACCTGTATTTTTTATATTTGTCAGCTGTAATTATGGTGACTGTGGTTATCCTGCCATTATTATAATATACGCTGATTCACATATATCCTTGTGAGGCTGCAGAATCACACACCTCTTTCTCATATTGCGTCTTTCTCCCTGCACACATACGGCTGGATGCAGAATGCATAACAATAGATTTATGTATGGAATTCCCCTATCCACGGATTACTCTCTGTATGATTTTGCTTAAGATCTAGCAATATATGATCCGTATTCTGCCGTTGGGAAGCCTTGGGTGTCTCACTTCGCATCACTCTCCCTACCTTTTATCACTTGGTCGACTTAGACAATTTTGCCCTGACTCACTTGTTTTTCCCTCTCTTTATTTTTCCTTCTCTCTCCGATGTGTCTGCTTTGACGGCTATCTGTCTGCCTCCACTGTACCTTTTCTAGGATTCTGCCATAATATTTGGTCACACATCCATTTTTACAATGGTTTACACAGACAGGCATGTTTTTGATGAGCAGTGTTATTAATGGTTGTATTCATTATACTGTTTTTTTGTTATTACTGTACCTTAACCTTTACACAATGTCCACACCAGGTGGCACTGTTGCTCTAACTGTCTTATTAAGCAATCCATCTGTCATTAATCCAAGTTTGTGTGATATACTATAAATATGTTATATATATATATATATATATATATATATATTTATTTAAATGTTACACAGGAATTTTCTTTATGCCTTCCATTCAATTAACATTTTTTAGACTTTTCAGGTCAGACCATTATTATATTAGTAAATGTAATGTAACATTTAAGTTAATTCACTCAAGTTTTCTATGCAGAAGTATTGTGTTTCTTGTTGATAAACAGAACAATCAACATGGTCGTTTGATCACTTATAATTTATAATTAGAATATTTATAAACGTATTTAATATCTTGTTCACACTTACTGTGATCTGAAATAAATGTCTCCTGTATGGCAGTGGACGCGCTGTGGCTTTTTCTACCAATTATTGTGCAAATCACGCAGTTTATGCTGGCGTCTTACCAAAGTGTACTGTCCAGCTGCAGAATTGTTTGTAACAGTCTTTGATTGTTTGGTTTAATAATTGTGATCAACAATGTCACTGTGTTCTGACACACCATCTCCAGTGCCACGATTCCCGAGTCTGCATAGAGCCACCTTGTGGACTATTATGTAATTGCATCATATCAGCAAAGGTTTCTGGAACAGCTTGTACACTATACAGATGGGCTAAATTTACTAAACAGGGAGATTGCAAAGTGGGGATGTTGCCCATAGCAACAATCAGATTTTAGCTCACATTCTTCAATATGTAAAATGAAACTGAGAGCTTGAATCTGATTGGTTGCCATACCTCCAATCTTACAGGGGACTGAGGTTGGGACACATAAGCCCAGCCCCATCCAACTCCGCCCCATTCCTGTCCGACTCTGCTCCAGGTCCCACCCAACTCCGCCTCCTGCATAAGCCCCTCCCCTTGCAAAGCCGCGGCCATGATCAAAATTTAAAAGAAAAAGCATGAAAAAAGGAGCTTGTCCCTTTAGTGGGAGAAACTGGGAGGCGCGAGGTACAGCGGGACAGTCCCCCAAAAGTTGGGAGGTATGCTATGGGCAACATCCTCACTTTTTAATCTCCCTGCTTAGTAAATTTAGGCCCAGGTGAGTACTGGGACATTATGCAGTTTATTGGGAGCGCATGAGTAGAAATCTTTTCTTTACAATTTTAATTAGCACCTTTTATGCGCTACGTACTGATGTTAACGCCTGTAATACAAAAGAATAAAAACCAATTTTTCAAGCAGACTTTAACAGGTGTATCAGTTTATTTTTTGGTAACAGTGTTACAGGTGGGTTACAGGTTACTGAAATTACCAAAAAAAAAAGAGAAAGAAAAAGAATGTTCTTTTAAAAGGACGCACTAGTAGTCCCAGAAAATAGGTCCTGTCTATAATTAGATTTTATAAAACTTAACTTTTATTTAAAATTGTTATAAATATTATTATCACTCAATAATATTAGCGAAATTATTTAAAATAAAGAATTGAAGTTATGTGAAAAGTTAGAATAAATATTGTGATTTAAAACAAGCTGCCGTGGTCACTCTCATTAATGGATATTGGGCAACCATCGGGGTATTGTTATGAATGGTCAGTGACAGATATTGCGGGCTGCCAACAATATATTGTAGTATTTCCCTATTGTTGCATCACAATAGGGAATTAATATATATTACTGCCCTGTTGGATAATNTGTATCTACTTGTTGTAAACAAGGGCTAGCAGCCCAGCGCCATCTTGCTCTGTGTCTCTGACTCATATAAGCTATATATGATGGTCTCAACTGTCTCAAAGTGCAAGTGCTTTTTGACTGACCCCCCCAACCCTATATGATAACATATCCTAGAGTAGAAGACCCCGGCAGCGATCCGCTACGCGCGTTTCGCTTTTTTAAGCTTCGTCAGGTTACTGAAATTCTAGCCAAGCTTTTCAGGACTTTGAAAGAGATACAGGATGCCTGGTAATTCCTTTATTATGCACTCACAGACTCCTGGCAAGGCATAATGGGACTTGTAGTTTGACAACATCTTGAGTGTCATAGGTTGAGCATCAGTGCCCTAGGGTACAGATTCTGATATCAACACCACTCACCTCTCCTGCAGAAGAGCCTGACCATTCACATTATGTATGGCACTGTAGTAACTATGCAGTGCCTTATAAATAACAATATAAACTACAATAATAATAACAGCGATTATCAGGAAGAACACGCCGTAACTGAACACTCATCATGATAAATGCTGTACTGGATGGTTCTGGTTGTACACAATGGGTACTTACAGCTTGCCTATATATGACCACAGACCAGGACAGAACATAACATAAACAATAGAAATAAAACAGATGCATTGACTTGAATAATGTGCCACCCAACTACACTGTCTTTCAAAATGAAAGCTAAAATGTTTACAGGCTGTTCCTCCTACATCAGTGTGTGGAGTAGTGGTCCCGCTTCGCATACAATACCATTCTCCCTGAGACATTACCTCAGATTAAGTCCGCAGTTACTTTTATTCCGCTGAACACCCTCTCCATAACCATGACCTAACTGTGGCCAGGGGAAAGCGCTGATAGGATTTGAGCCCTGGGTGTAACAAATGGCGCCAGGGTAAAACCAACTATCGGTGTTAGGTCTTGACTTGGCCTAACATAAAGAACCACAAATATCCCACTAAATTGTCAAGAATATGCTGAATCCAGGCTAATGGTTTGCAGTGAAAGAGGACTTTTCTTTTTACTTTCTGTAAACATAACATTTTAAACGGATACAGATTTCCTGCCACATTATATATATTGAGCAGTGTGATTAAATCCTGGTAATATTTAGCAGTGTTGCAAATCATCATACGTATTCTGTATAGGACAGTAGAGTTATCCTGAAATATATATATTTTTTTAAATAGTGCTGAATGCCTGCCATTTACTAGTCTCTGATTCTTATTTATCAGGAGAGGTAAAATGAATGTCAGTGCATGCAGGGAGAATACTTTATTGCTGCATGTTGCACACAGATACTGACCAGTGTTACTGTTACACTGTTATTAGATTGACCTACCCTACATTCAACATGGTTTTGTCTAATTTCTGGATCTGGTCCATTATGTAACACTGAGCTGAAGATTATATAAGATAAAGGGGGTGTCATGTCTAACAGAGCGGAATGTACATGACATGTGGCATGGTACCATAGCACACCCTCTGCTCTCAGCATATTTTTCCTGGGGTAAACTTATCTTGTGGTGAGATTGAAAAATGTGACGTGGCATAGCATGCAAACGTGTGAAAAGACAACTAACAAATGACAACTATTCATGCAACTAAAATAACATGTTTCTATTTTCTCCTTTTTAACATGTGGAATGCCATTTTTATATACAGGCTTCTAGGTGACTGACTAGTATCAGATATGTATATGTTCCATTGTCAAATCTGTACAGACACCAAGATGAACACTGTGGGGCTGATCCAGAGTCATTGCAATATACGATGCAAAATCAAACCTTATTGCAATATGTGCAAGAAAGGTTATTTTTAGGATGCAGCGAATTCATTGGATGATGTGCCCCCCCCCCTGTAAATACACATGCTTCATTTGTTTATTTTTTGTTTGTCTGTTACATCCAACTCTAAATCAGCCATCTTAATCAGATATTACAATATTTGCACCTTAGATCCATATATTTATATCTTAATATAGAGCTTTAATGCTTATATATGGAATGATTCATGGTCTAAAGCAAAGCCTATCCTGTTACAGGAAGTAATTTAATAAACTATAGTTCAATATATATTTTGCTTGCATGGCTAAGGTAATGAAAATATACAATACATATAGCAATTATAGTTCACTCCCTAAATTTACTAAGCAGGGAGATTGAAAAGTGGGGATGTTGCCCATAGCAACCAATCAGATTTGTGCTCACATTCTCCTGTATGTAAAATGAAACTGAGAGCATGAATCTGATTGGTTGCTATAGGCAACATCCCCACTTTTCAATCTCCCTGCCTAGTTAATTAAGGCCCATGAATTTGTACAATATCCATTCGGGTTGTATTTGTTTTTTTTTATAAAAAAATATATAATTACAGCCGACATGACTTCCTGGCCTATACTAATCTACATGATAATGTAATGAGGAAGTACATGGCCAGCATTAACACAATACAATAAAACCTTGCCTATCTAACAATCACACATGTAGCAAGCAGCATGGATAAGGGTGTATGCAGCAGTGTTATATAACATTATTCATATAGCAAGCAGTTCTTAGCTACAGGGACACCACATCTACCAGTTGTGGTTTATGTATTGGTGCTGTACCTATTAGTGTGTTACATTAGTCACTACGAGACAGAGATGTCTTTATTACCTACACCAGCTGAATACACAGAGTGTGTGGGGAGAGTATTTCCATTACATTTTCCACAACGTGTGTATTACTATTTACTTGTCAGCTGCCCATGTTTGTTCATACCTTTTCCCCGCTGGTATGCAGAACAGAGTTTGTTTTAACCAGACGTCCAACCAAATAGATAACTAACTGAAGAGAGAGACACGCTGGAGAAGGCGTCTGCAGGGTGTCTGGAAGATATATTTTCTAGAAGACACAGTGTTTATGCATATTATAGGGTGTGTTTATGACTTGTAAACCCAAGGTTAAAAAATACACATTGTGTATTTTCATTTTATATAACAATTGTGCTAGTGTAGTAGCGGAGGCCTAATACCCTTCCTATGGGGGAAGACCACTCCCCCGTATGGAGGGGAATCCGTACAGGGGACACTACCTTAAGACTTCCGCAATGTTTTTGTTTAAAAGCAAGGTGTTGTGGGATTCTGGATTGTATGTAAGGGTAAGGGTTGAAGCCAGTCCTAGCACCACACTCCCTTGCCGGCAAGTGATGTGCGGAGTGAAATCATGACGTTGCGCTGCTTCTAAACTACAGAGGAGGGTGCCGGGGTGAGCAGTGCAGAGTGTCGCAGCACTGACAAAACACACAAACACTCTTCCTCAACAATTCAACCAACACACAGCTGATCTTATTAGGTATGTCTTGTATGCCTCATTAAATTCATCTTTTTAAAGTTTGGCGCAGGCATTGCTTCACTGTGAGGCACTCATGGCAGACGGTAAACCCGGTATGTTATAGTGTGCTGTGACCTGGAGCTGATGCCCAGAATGTTTATCAGGTAAAAGTAGCAGAATGGGCTGTTGACTTCTATCAGGTTGTGGCCCCCAGCGGTGGTACCGTGATCAGTGAGAACACTGGAAGCTAATAGCATACCTCCCAAGGGTCCCGATTTCAGTGGCACGGTCCCGCTTTTAAGTAACTGTCCCGCTGTCCCTCCTCATTCCATGTTTGTCCCGCTAAGGGGACAAAGTTTGTTTTTACGTTTAATGTTTTAAAATGTTTACATTTGCCACGGTGGTGGCATTAAAAGGAGGCGGGGCTTGGGCAGAATTGGACAAGGCCAGGGCGGGACTTATGTGTCCTGATCTCAGCCCCCGGAAAGTTGGGAGGTATGTAATAGGTGTGAGGTGATACACACAGGCTGCACATGGCAGGTGGAAAGCACACTCTACAAGGGGAATAACCTGGTGTGAGGTGGAACACACACTAGAGGGGGCCGAACGGACAGGGGCACTCACTCACAGTGCTTAATGCAAACAGAACCGGCACAAGGAGGCAGGGGGAGAACACAAAATAGAAGAAATATGGGGAACCACTCACAAGTCACAGGAATAGCACAAAAAGAAGAGGAACACAGTACAAAAAGCAGAACAGTGGCTATAACCATGGTGTGTGGGAGTGATGTTGGTTCTGAAATAGAGGCCATTGACCAGCATCCACCTGCATTGTATGGGGGTTAGGTTGGTGTCCTGGCTGCTATGAAAACAGCCAGGACACAAAGAGAGACAGGAGAGTGTGGCAACTCTCCCAGTCCACCGCTTACAGCCTTACTATTTACTGTCTTTAATAGTCTTTGCAGCGAGATCATCTGGAAGGGGAAGAGGTCGCTTTGTAAATTGCAAACTCTCTTAGATTAAAATCCAATGGAGGTCTCCAACTCCCCTGTCTCTGGATTTATTATCAGGTCATAAACCTGCAATAATTATGTTGATTGGAAAAGGAGACTGTATGGGAGGGGGTGGATAGATTCGGAAATTGCTCAGACCCCCATCCCTATAAGGTGCTTCCTTAGCTCTCTTGAAATACCAAGATCTGCAAATCCAACTATATCTCCAGCCTTAGAATGCTGGAGATATCATGATCCTGATTTTCTCCCCGGTCTTCATCCAAAATTGCTTAAGTTGTGGGAGAATGTAGGTCTTTCTCATATGGGTCAGTTGGTGCTCCGGGGCTCTCCCCTCTTTTTCAGTGACCTCCAATTTACCTTCAATCTCCCTCCTGGGAGCACTGAATATTCCTTCAATTGAGACACTTTCTGTCTAAACCTCACGGGTCAGCCCATTTCAAAAGACTGCTGCACATTTTGAATCTTTGTGCATTTTTTCATCGCCTACCCATGTCATCTCCTGCGTATTATAGTCTTGTTATGCATTCTCCTGTTTTGCCCCTAGGGGGCGCTGTATGTTATACCATTGCTGCATTCTTCTGTTTTGCCAATATGGGCCAACATCATTATTTTCTGCACCAGAGCGCCTGGTACTTATAGAACTGTCTTGTCTTGCCCTGGCCCTTGGATTTCTCTTGCTCTGCTGGTTTGTTTCATGTTCTCTGGTCTATTATTTGTTCATATCCTTCCTGTATCTGTCTGGTTATTATTATGTGTAAACCTGCTGTCTGGAATCACTCCTGGTTAATTCTGCCTCAGTTTGTCCCTGTTACCTATGGTCTGCATTTCACCTGCTCTGCTGTACTTTTTCTTTGTTACCCTTGTGTTCAGCTACCTGCATGTGTTTACCTGGTTTTCTTGTGATCTGTTTCTTGTATTTGGTTTATATCTTTTTGTATCCTAGTCTCTGCATTAAATTCATTGTCTTGGAATCTTTGCCTTGTTTCTTGCCATTAACCCCAGGGTTCCTAACAATATCACCTTTTGGGTGAAGGCTCTGTGACCCTCCTGCGTTTTGCTTCCTTATCCTCTGTCTGAGGAAGAGAGGGGATCAAATGTTTCAAGTGACCTACTCTCCTTAATAATAGAAGCCAGGACAAAATACTAGCTAGATGGTTCAGAACTCTGTCCCAATTGCACACATTTGAACCCTCATATTCATATAAATGTTGGCATTATGGTAATGCATTGGGCTTGCATATGTGGTGGTATTGCCCATATATTTCCCCTTTCTGGTGCAACAACTTTCAAAGACAATTATGAACAATGAGCCCCCCCCCCCCTATTTCCAGAATATTGCCTTCTCTCAGTCCCTTTAACTTCACTTATTTCTTATTTATATATTTCGTTGCCTCCACATGGCTTCAATGGATGCAATTCAAGGGGGGTCTGGGCCCTTCCCTTTCCAATTAGATGTGCTTTAAGCTCCTCCACTGACCATTCCCTTTGACCCTCCTGGGAATTTTATGTCCTTCTATAGACTGGTTCTCTCCCTCTTAGATATCATGTTTATTTCTGAATACAGACCTCTTCCCAATTCCCTGTTTTCCCCTTGTACCCTGACTTTCTCTTTTTTATTCCTAACTTATTATGGGGAGGTTTGTTATCAGGGAACAACGTGCTTCTAATATACCTTCTCATACATCTATTGTTGTGATGTTAATATCGCATTTATCACTTTATTTTCATGAAAGTTGAATAAAATACAGAATAAAAAAAGTAGATATTTGTATTCATTCTAAATGAAATTATAATCATCCCATTTAACTAAGCACATAAATACCATGTATTTTAATATAAAAGTAAAATAAATAAATTTGAGATGTATTTTCTTTCCAGCTATTGGTTTTAATCCAGCAAATTGTAAATGTGATTGCTGGTTTTTCGGTCCCCTCTACTGGTCTCTAAGTGTATTACAGTCTTTTTTGTATACTGTCATTAGTGAAACATTTCAATGGACCAGATTCAGACTTTAGGTGCTATTGACTTCCTCACAACTTACTTAAGAGTGGGTAAAACCATGTTGAATTGCAGGGGGAGTAAAATGAATGTCAGTGTTTGCATGCAGGGAGAATACTTCATTTTTGCATTTTGCACACAGATACTGACCAGCGTTACTGTTACACTGTTATTAGACTTTGGCTAGGAAACATCGTCCCTCAACTCTAATACCGTTTGCATCTAATGACATTTAACTCCCCTGCAAATCAACATGATTTTGCCCACTCTTGTGAAAGACATGAGTTAGTCAACAGTGCCTAAAGTCTGAATCTGGACCAATGTGTTTTCCAGGCATTATAACTGCATTCATTTACACAGCACCGCAGCATACCTCCCAACATATGGGGGTCTGAGGTCGGGACACTTCAGCCCCATCCTGGACCCACTCGACTCCGCCCATAGACCCGCCCCCTTTCAATGCCACGGGTCGCGGCGAATGTAAGAAGTAAATGATTTACAATGTTTGTCCCCAAAGTGGGACTGTCCTGCTGAAAGAGGGACAGTTGGGGGGTATGCCGCAGGACCATAAAATATTAAAAGTCAGAGTCTGTGTGAGAGGGTTATGATCTGAGGGAGTAAACTGATTCATGTATGTGGCAGCTTGTAAATCTACAGAACGCATTACTGGTATTTTATTTTAAGTAATAAAACTGCCCTGTACATGGTGCTTTTGCTATACTATACTGCTTTACTATGACGGTGTACAGATGGTGCTGGAAAAAGAGAATCATTTCAACAGTGGTCATTTGCAACATGCAAATACTTTTTGCTTCAAAGTAAAACATAGCGGTGTGACATTACTTCTGCTTTTGTGCTTTCAGGCTGTTTATGTACTTGTTTGGTGTTTTTGCACCCTGTATAGTAACACTTTAAGGGACTGATCCAGATTTTTGGAGTAAGGGCAAAACAGGTGCAA
>JABWIB010000754.1:38561-58870 GCA_016617825.1 Platyplectrum ornatum | reverse complement strand
GTCCATTGGGAGCGGGGCTGGCAGGGAATGGGTTAACCCGTGCATGAGATCCCTGTGCCTGTTACACGTGCCAGGGGCTATGCCCTCATGCCAGGCTGCCCACTGCTGTCCTGCTGCATCCCACTTATTTACCTGGGGTGATATAGAAGTAGAATATTCTGTGTGTGTATTATATATATATATATATATATATATATATATATAGACAGTGTTATGTATTTAATATATGTAATAGAGATCTATGGCCGGACCATTTGTATTGATTTATTACCATTTCTATGTGGCCAATGTATTAGATGTCCATTTGTATTGAATAGTTGTAGTATTATCTATACAGTCCAGTAAGGGACAGTGTTTATTTGTGTTTAAAATACATTTTCTTGTGTTTTAATTATGTGATTAGAAGTAAAAGATTAGAAGGTTCATTGTAAAGGTGGATTGGGACACATCTGATCCCTTTTTCATTGTTTCCCCATGTAAAGTCATGTTAGCCATAAATGTCTGCTTAGTGGTTATTAGGAGCTGTGTTGTTTTACCAGGTGATATTCAATGGTGGCTATATAGTATGTGTGTGTGTGTGTGTGTGTATATATATATATATATATATATATATATATATGTGTATATATATATACATGCACATACACACACACTACTCTATGACAAGTGCTTCTCAGTATATTGGAAAAACAGAAAGTATATAATCAATGGCTTCCAGGCCAGCATTACAGATATTAGTTATTAGAACCCTCATTTCTGGTGATAGCTCAGCACTATAGTAGCTGCTGTATACATATTTCACATTGGAATATTCATGTCAATGAATATTCCTGTTGTTGATAAAATCGGTTGCTGGATGTGGTTAAACACTGTAAAGGAGCATTAGAAATTTGTGCTCACACAACAGACCATATGAAGTGGTGTCCAATATTGGATACTTTCTAGTGCTGGTCACACGCTCTGAATCTGGTTCATTATTCCCGTTACATTATGTTATAATGGATATTGACTTCTGTTCTGATTGAAACACTTTACATAATACGTACATTGCTACTGCTAGTTGCACACTGTGGGGCCGATTCAATTCGGCTTCGCACTTTTTCCTGTCTGTTTAGCTTGCGGCTCATTGAGCCGTGTATAAACACACAAGTATTCAGTCCCGCAATAGATAGTAAGAAGCACACTCCATGCTTTTTCCCGTCTTTGTGCGGCGATTAAATCAGCCCCTATGAAGTTATTATATATAATGTACTTTGTGTTGCAGAACCTTCTGCTGCTGTTTTTGATAAATGTGCAGATGATTATTGTGACATTACTGTGCTAATAGTTCNTACCTCAGTTGTGGTTAATTGGATGTAATTTTTAGTTATTAATGCTTATTTATTAGGTTATTAGCGCTGTACATTGGGGAAGACAGACAGATAGAATGGTTGGGGAAGAGTGGCCCTGCCCGCAGGCTTACATTCTATGGGAGATTGGGGAGTTGATACATTGGAGCAATTACACTTACACAAGGGACAATTTAGGCAGCTGCCAAACTGGTATGGTTTTTTTGGGATGTGTGAGGAAACCGGAGGAAGCCCAGGCAGGCACAGGGAGAGCATGCAAATTCCACACAGATAAGGTTCTCTTGTTATAAATATCAGTATAGACTTTAACCCATACCTGGAACACTTGGGTACAATTATGGAATTCTATAAGTTGCATAAAAATATTTCTCGCTGGGCCAATGTTAGGACCTTTTTCTGCATATACATTCAGACCCACTCCCCTAGAACTAGACTTACTGAATGTGGCATTGTCTAGGTAATTGTTCACTGCTGTTAATCTGCATGTTGGGTGGATCTATGAGAGTACCAATGGAGCCTTTGTTATCTGTTCAATTAAGGGAGGAGGGCTAGTATTAAGTATTTTGGTTATAAAAAATGACCACTTCCATTAATACATTACTGCTGCATGTTAAGCAGATTTGTGTATATATGAGAGGAATGAATATTAAATCAGCTTTTTGTTGTGAAAATGTGCACATGCTTAAACACTTCTTTGTCTTGCAGGATTCTCAGCCTTCTCCTTTGGCTTTATTGGCTGCCACATGTAGTAGAATTGAACCCCCTGAAAATGGAAATGGTGCAGGCCAACAGCAAGGAGCAACCGAACTGGATTTAAGTACTGCTCAAATTGCACAGACAGCCAATGGTTGGCAGATAATATCTACAGCGGCATCCAAGGACCAAGCTGGTGGAGATAACTCTTCAAAGAACCGTCCAATAGCCCCTGGGCAATATGTTGTAGCAGCTGCCCCAAATATGCAAAACCAGCAAGTCCTGGCCAGTCTTCAAGGTGTAATGCCTAATATTCAGTATCAAGTTATACCACAATTCCAAACAATGGATGGGCAGCAACTGCAATTTACTACTGCACCAACTCAGGTCAACGTCCAGCAGGATGCTTCNGGGCAGCTACAGATCATCCCAGCTACCAACCAACAAATCATTACCACTAATCGTGCTGGTACACAAAACATTCTTGCTGCCATGCCCAACCTTCTTCAGCAAGCTGTCCCCATTCAGGGAATGGGTCTAGCCAACAATGTCCTTTCTGGTCAGACCCAATACTTGACCAACGTCCCTGTTGCTCTTAATGGTAATATCACACTTCTCCCTGTAAATGCCGCTTCCCTGACACCTACGTCTCAGTCGGTGACTTTGAGCAGTGGTGACAACTCTCAGCCTGTCACTTCAGGGGTTTCTATCAGTTCCTCGCAGATAGCCACCTCACACGCCAACACAGGCACCTTCTTCACCAATGCCAACAGTCTCTCCAACAGCACTACTGTCAGCAGTGTGAATCTCTTGAATTGCAGCAGTGGGAGCAGCACAGCTGGGACCAATGTCCAGGTTCAGGCTTCTCAGCGCTCTAGTGGCCAGCTGAATTTGGTTGACAGTATGCAGCAATCCAGTGGCACACTTCAGCAGGGCCAACAGAAAGAGAATGACCAAACCCAGCAACAGCAGCAGCAGCAGCAGATTCTCATTCAGCCTCAGATTGTTCAGGGTGGCCAAACTATTCAGACTCTGCAAGCCGCTCAGCTTTCTGGTCAGACCTTCAGTACACAAGCCATTTCCCAAGATGCCCTGCAGAATCTCCAGTTTCAAGCTCTGCCCAACACTGGTCCAATCATAATCCGTACACCCACTGTAGGCCCCAATGGGCAGGTCACCTGGCAAACCATCCAGCTGCAGAATCTACAGGTTCAGAATCCTCAAGCTCAGACAATCACCCTTGCTCCTATGCAAGGTGTTTCTTTGGGGCAGTCTGGCAGCACTACCACCCTAACCTCCATGCCAGCTGGCACAGTGACAGTCAATGCTGCTCAACTTTCATCCATGCCCGGGCTCCAGACCATTAACCTCGGTGCCTTGGGAGCCTCTGGCATACAAGTGCACCAGCTTCAAGGTGTTCCTCTCACAATAACCAATGCAGCTGGTACGTTTACAGTGATTTTGTCTATACCTTGCATATACCTTATTCACGTTTTGGGTCTTTTATTTTTNACGTTTGTTTTTCTACAATTCTGAATTAAAGCATAGTGGAGCTTTATGCTTATATAATAATGTAAAGTTAGTATGTACTATTTTACATGCAACCACACACCCAGTAAAAGCAGCTATGTGTAAAGGAATTTATGCCAAAAAATATAAATTAGTTAACAAGTTAATCACAAAAGAATAATTGGAAAACTTTAATTTCCAATGTACATTTAATTATCTTTTAGATTGACTCTTCGCGTGCCTTACTNTAATAATGCGTTTTTGCATGCTTCAATTGTTGTAGAAACACTGGTTTTACTGGTTCTATGTAATTCATTTAAAATATGTTGCAAGTGGTTTTACAAAGCTGATATTGTTTATACGAATTACTAATAGTGTAATTTTTTTCTAAAGCTTTTTTTAATGTAAATTATGACACTATTTAGAAAAGCATACTAATTACACTTTGCCATGATTAGTTAATATTTTGGAGAAAATAGAATATATAATAGATATATAGTTCATAGATATATAATTGCCATTATTTTGTAATATATAAGGATAAAACTGTCCTGAGTTGTCTCTTGCTGGGGAGTTGAGCAATTAAAAAAAAAACCCCACATAATCTTTGGTAAAACTTAATGGAATAATTCTATTTTTTCAATACAGGAGATGGAAGTGGTCACTTGAGNCTACATGCAGCTGGAGGCGATGGACTGCATGAGGATCATTCTGCAATGGAGGAGGGTGAGACCAGCCCTGACCCACAGCCGCAGCCTGGGAGGAGAATGCGCAGGGAGGCCTGCACTTGTCCTTACTGTAAAGATAGTGAAGGAAGGTATGTATTCATATGCAATGTAACTGGTTTCAGTCCACATCCTGATTATTTCATTCTTTTATACTATTTTTAGCAGTAAATATTATTTGTAGATAATATAATTGATGCTTAATGCTGTTTTAAAAGAAAAAAAACTTGTTGCATTCACATTATAATCTGTTGTTTTCCAATTTTGTGCATAGTTTAACTTTTCTGTTGTAGAGTAGCAGACATGATAAAACGGTATCATATTTGCTGTTCTTCCCCTTTTGAGTCATGATGGGTGGCACCCCTCTTGGTCTAATCATATGACTGAGAGGCCCATGAGTGTGAGAGGGTGGGAAGTCTTTGGTTATCTAGAAAGGCAGGCTTCTGTGTCAGGCAAAGTGGAAGTATTTAAGTAGTACTGATAGCCAAGATTAGGATTGCCTTGTGGCATGTATAATTTAGTGACTGTAAACAATATTAATACTGACCTTCTTAGTGTTATGTCCTAAATAAACCTCTGTTTTGCCTTTAGGAGTACAAGTGACCCAGGGAAAAAGAAGCAACATATTTGCCACATTCCAGGCTGTGGTAAAGTGTATGGAAAGACCTCCCACCTGCGAGCTCACTTACGCTGGCACACTGGAGAAAGGCCCTTTGTTTGTACCTGGGTGTTTTGCGGAAAGCGTTTTACACGGAGCGATGAGCTGCAGCGACACAAGCGTACCCACACTGGTGAGTGCAACCATCAATTCTATGAAACATAGAATATCACCACAGCAAATTTACTTTTATGTAGGTCACACAATCCCTTGTGCAGATTTTGACATGACCAGAAACCTTTACTCAAAATTTCTGTGTTTTGAGTAATGTGAATACCAGTATGTGGTGGTGGTTTCAGTTGTTCCAATTAGTGCATGGATACACACTGTATTTATGCTCTATATTTTCTTATTATAATTGTCTTATTTCATTGGTAAATCTGTATAGTTTAATAATGGGTCGTGTATGATTGAACTGCATTCACTATAATGTCAAAAACTACAAAAATAACATAACTGAAAGGATTTTATTCTTTTTTTATATACATACATACATACACACACACTTATTTTATTTTTTTTTTTTTGTTTGGTTTTGAGGTTGGTATTTTTTACCTATCTGTCCGCATCCCTGACTGAAGTTTAACATACGTTTCTGTCATTGTTACAGGCGAGAAGAAATTTGTGTGCCCTGAGTGTCCAAAGCGCTTCATGAGGAGTGATCACTTATCCAAGCACATAAAGACACACCAGAATAAGAAGGGTCAGACCGGGCCTATTGCCATGACTACCGTGCCAATGGATACTGGCGCAGGTTCTGATGGCAGCACAGCTTCCACTCCTACCCCTCAGACCTTGATCACCACCAACATGGTTGCCATGGAAGCCATATCACCCGAAAATATCGCCCGGCTGGCAAGCAGTGGGATAAANGTCATGCAAGTGGCAGACCTACAAGCCATCAATATTAGTGGCAACGGCTTCTGAGAGCCATCATGCAGGCAGGACTGTAAATAATTGGGAAAATGTTTGTTTATAAGGGATGGGATATGTTTAATGATGGGTCCAAAAGGATGTACATGGAGTGTCTGGAAGCTTGTGCCAATGTATCTTCCCAACATTGCAGAGGGAAGTCCCATGCTCTCTAGTAGCTTTTTTGTTTTTTAAATCTCTCCTTTGATTAACCATATATTACAGTTGTCAACAGGGCTTCCTATGTGGGAGGAATCAATGTTGTTTGTTGTTTAATGGNAGACTTCCAAGTATTTAAACCGGGGTGGACTAAAATACTTTACCAATTTTATATAAATGTTCATGTCGTCCTCCATGCCTCTGATGATCTGCAGTTGTGTGATGCCTCTTCTGTTGGGGCGAGTTTGTAAAGAAGTTTGCCAGGACTTATCTATTTTTTTTTTTATATATATATAAATATATTATAAATAACTCTATTTTTTTTATTTTTTTTTTTTCAAACACAAAAGAAAATGTATGGTACATCAGTAGCCATCAAAGCTTTGATAATTTATTATCAATGCAATACACATTTAACACAATATTCTTTATATAGAGAGGATATAAAAAAAAATATTGTAGAAAAAAAAGCAAAAAAAAGTCTAATATAATAACAAGTGCTTAGACCAAAATGTATTCCCGGTCACTCTGCATAGCCTTATCTTATTAGTTTACTGTTTCTTTGTGCTGTGGCATTTACGTCTGACATTTTGTGTAACTTGTAGGGCTTGTTATCTTTGCTCATCCGTGCTTTCTTATTGAGCAATCCTGGAAGTCTTCTTAACTTATTGTACTTTAACTTCAACCACNTGCATCTCTCTGGCTTGTCATTGCTACAGGTCAGGATGATCAAGTGTTTGCACATGTATCTCTGCAAATAATTCTACGATCATTTCCCCAGTGCTATTTGTGTTGGATATTTCAGGAGATGGTGGCTGGTGTTCTTTTTATAAATCCTACTTTGTCTCGAAGGCCTTGATTTACTGCTGGAAAGTGGAGATGTTGCTGGTAGCAACCGTTCAGATTCTAGGTCTCGCTTTTCTATTGCATTGTAGAAAATGTCAGCTAGAATCGGATTGCTTGCTATGGGCAAAAATTCGGCCTTTTCTATTCGGCAGTTAGTAAATTGGGCTGGAGACAAATCTGATTTGGCGAAAACATATTAGAAAGCAGTAACACTAGCAACTGCTGTATGGGTTCACAGGCTGCAGTCACTCGCTAACCATTGATATGTTTGGAATAGTGTGACATATAATAATGTACTTGTGAGTATAGTGCATGGTTTTCATTAGTTTGTTTTTGCCAGAGGCAGCGTCTATTTCATGGTCTTTATGGGATACATTGGTACTGGTTGGTCTGTGTTGAGCTATAGTTCCTGCGTATTGACTGTAATTTGCAAGCTCCATCTATCCCTTTCATTCATACCGTTGTCAGTAGAGAGAATTTGCATCACCTGTTCTCCTGTAAATATACATATCTTTTATTTTGGAAATTGTACTTGGTGGGTTCCCCACCTACATATTTTTATATATATTCAAATATAGCTTGCTTGTATGAAGAAAAAAGTATTTTTATACCGTCATTTGCCGCCATCTGTCTTCATTCTGTATTTCTGGTATAATTAGAACATGCTGAAAATACAGTCTTGCAGGTCAATGCTCCTTTCAGACTTGGATGTAGTATCTTCTGCAAAGGATGTTTTGCCATTTTATTTGTAGGGGGNATTCTTTTTTCTGAATGACAGTGCCTTAAGCTGTGGCTAAACNGTAAATAATTTACTATATTACAGAGTTAATGTATTTTATAGCCAAAAGCTGGAATAGATAAAATGTATGCATTGAAACTTGAATGATTATTAATGATTCCTCTGGGCATAAATCTTTCACACGATCCGCTTTATCTTCTGTATCCTACATCATTTTAGCGTTTATACTCAAAATGTATTTAAAGAAATAACTAAGTAATACAAAGTCGTCATTGTAAATACACTGCTGCTCTCGGCTTCCATTAGAGGCTCAACTTTGCCCAGTGCACAATTCACAATTACAAAAAGGGGGGCTCAGAGACCTCCATGGTGTACAATGTATTCCCCCTTTCTTTAATCCTTCATAGTGCAGAGCTGAAATCTATAACACTCAGGTTACATGATCTGGCTATACAATACCCTCTCTTCATTTTGCCCATTACATGCAACTTTTTAACTATGAAATGAAAGTAGCTCAATAACAGGAAATGTTGTACATAACTCTGGTGCCTGACTCCACAGGTGATGGGCTGTTTTATAACATTTGGATGTCTGTAAGAAGAACCAAATAGTGATGACGCACTTTTAAGTGGTTGGTAGTAGTGCATATTGTGCAGAATCCCCATTAAAGATCACTTAAAACGTCTTGGTCACGAGACTGCATTTTAATGTATAATGAATGGTAAATGACACGAGGTGGCAGGCTCAGAGACATAATAGGTGACCGCACATTATTCTATATACTATACACAAAGTTTTCAAAGCGTATGAATTTTAACTGAGCCCAGATTTGCAAATATAGATGTTTTAAAGTTGTGATGTGTCTGTTGATAAGTTTAGTTTATAAAGTTTCAATGCGTTAAGATGCCTCAACATACAGCAATACATTTAANGAAAGCTATTCATTTTAAACCAATGTTGTGTATTGCAGAAGCACAGGGTTTTGGTTTGTGCCTTGTTTTCTGCATGTTAGTCAGTGTGTAGCTGCCAAAAGAACAGTCTTTTGTTATTGTGTTATTCCATTCTGGAGCAAGTGATTGTATACAAACTAGCTGCTACATGTACCTTAGCGGCCTGTGTTTGGCTACCTTTCCTGGTATACAGATACATAGAAATGAATAACATGGCCTTATATGAAATTCTAANAATGTAATTCTGGATATTATAGTAACGTGTTTAATGCTAGTGTCCAGGCCTATGTTGTTAGTAATGTTATATGATAATATAGGTTAGGGAACATCCCATAAAAGTGAAGGAAATTCACCTGATTGTTCCCTGAAATGCATCTCATGAATTACTTGGGTCATAATTCCTGCACAAATTCAAATTTACCATCAAATCTAGATCTAGATCACAGAAGATTAATGAAATAAGTTGTACATTGGCAGCCTGGGCTTCGGTTTCTATAGCTAAGAGTGTTGTATGGGTGTACATGTACGCATTACATATAGCTTGGAATAGGAATACTTTATAATTGTCTATGGAAGTGGCCAATGAGCGAAGGAAACGTTTCCCTGTATGGTTAAACATAGTATTCAGTCTTAATGTGATGAGCTGACAAATGTCATTTATATTCTTGCCTATTCTGTTCCTTACTCTGGAGTGGCAAATTGCTCCACTGGAATCTGATTTTGTGCCGCTAGTTTGTTTGGCCGTCAATGTATTTACATGTAGTATAGATTCTCTGCAACAGCGGCTTTTCTACAATCTCTGGGAACCTTCAGCAGTGCCTAATATATTTATAACACTGGCAATAATTCAATTCTACACTTTAATACAACAAAAACTTTTTACCTTTTTTGTAGTGTTTGATTATTTTTTTTTTTAATTCCTGATATAATAATGTTGGAAGCATTTTAAAACCATTCTTTTGTACAAAGATGACAATTACTGTAGTTTAATACTCATTTGTAAACCCAATTACACTTTTGTTTTTAATAAAGTCTCTAAGAGTTGTATCAAACCTCTGGTGTTGTCTGTTATTTTATTATGTGAGGCGAAGGTATCAATGTTTCCACCAGCAATTATTACAACTTAATGTTTCTTTGTTCTAGTTACAGGAGTTTCGCACTGAGTGATTGGTGCGAGAAAGTGGCGTTATGGTTTGGATTTGTTTATAATTATTGGAGCACTTCTTTTCATCACACATGATTACTTTTTTATTTTTTCACAATGAACCAACTAATCAGGAAGACAAGTCAAAGCACCAAAACAAATGATGAAGCGGAGGCTAGTATCCGATAATGCTGCCTGCATACAAATACAGATTTAGGGGAGTGACTGGATTGCATATAGGAGATCTAGAAAAAATGGGATAGACCAATAGACAAGACAGTAGGATGAAATGAAAGAATAGAGTGTAGTCTATCAGCAACAAAAGAAGGGTTATTGTATATGAGCCATGGGTCCCAATTCTGGATACTTTTAAGGTGCTTTTCCAGTGGCCCAACACTGGCGTAAGATATCTGGGAGATAATAATTGGAAAGACTGGTAATTTATCATTCAAGAATGAAATAAATAGTCTTTGTATGTGTATGAAGTTATTTGGGGGTTTTCATCAATAGTGAGACATAACAATAGCTATCAATAGTAAAGCTGTAAAAGAGCAGTATAAGGAGTACAGGCGACTTAAACTGCAAGGCATTTCGTTATGTATAATTGGGAAGGGAGAGGGTATAGGGAGGGAGTTCATTGAGGGTCATCTCGGACCATTGTAAGGGGAATATAGAGGCAGGAATAAATTCAGTAGATTCCTCTGTATACCCAATGGCTCTCCCATAATAGTGGTGGGAAGTGTGGTAGGGTTTTATGGGATAGTTCTACCAGGTGTGGAAGATAAAAGCTTGTAAGAAGTCTCTACCCTCCCAAATACTTATGGTGCAGGAGGTGGTATATAGAAATATTGGGGCCCTTCCCCCAATCATATCCCATTCACATACAGTTGTATAACTGGGCAATAATGGGTAGATATCATCCATAATGATTTATGTAAATGAGGCAAACAGTGTGCTTAGAGTGTTGCAGAGTCAGTGCCACAGTCCTCTTCCTCTGTTGAGGAGAAAAACGGTGTAACTGAATGTACCGCCTATTCTTGCGCGGGAGGTGACATGCAGTTTGTAGACCTATAAAGGTGCGGAGGGTCTCTAAATCCAGAAGCTGGCCCATCCTCTGTAGTCCCGCTTCTCTCCAGAGTCAAATAGTCCTGAATACAAGCCAGGGGGAAAATCTTGGGTTGGCATGAAGTAAATGTAGAGAATTATGCGGTAATAGCAAAACATGACCTCCGCCAGCATTGGAAGGTTGGAGAAATAAGATGCGCTGCTATTGGAGGTGGTGGAAGACCAGGGCAGGAGTCCAATAGGGGAACTTACAAAGAATTCTTCTTATGTGGTCCACTCAAGCATCCTTTTCAGCTCTAGTTTTAGGCGTGGATGTTTCGCATTCCAAATAAATCCATGGATTATACAACAGTGTGCCTTAAACCAGTGTGGGGGGAATATACATAAGGAGTATCTTGGGGGGTGTATCCATTTTGACCTATCCAGGAAACGTGTAGCTTGGTTCAGTTGTCTAATTCTTATTTGAGCTTAGTCAAGATTGAAGTTAGTTTGAAGGGTCTCTGGTAATGGTAATCTAATGGTAATTTAAGATGTGATGGGTTCCAGGAAAATTAGAAACTGGTCATCAAATTTGCTAGTCGAGGGGCAAGTAAGATTAATAGGGGTAATGTTTATTTTGAAGTTTGTGAG
Organism: Platyplectrum ornatum; assembly: GCA_016617825.1. Taxonomy (NCBI): domain Eukaryota; kingdom Metazoa; phylum Chordata; class Amphibia; order Anura; family Limnodynastidae; genus Platyplectrum; species Platyplectrum ornatum. The sequence continues at coordinate 47,491 of JABWIB010000754.1, read as the reverse complement.
TGCACCAAAACGTTGGAACTTACCATCTACTTGGGGGCCTTTATGAGAAACTAGCGTGACACCTTTATTTAAAGTATTCTGTCTTTATGGATAGTCTTACAATGTTCTTAAATGGAGCTGAAGGGCTTTTTATTTACATTAGCATTGTATTCTGATCTAATCTGATAATAAGTGGTACAACTAAAGTACAGTGGAGTTATGTGTACGTCCTTGTCTTCTCCAATATAGTAACATGCAAAGAAAGAAAAGAACAAACAGCATTATGTATCAAGTTATACCTGTAACATCACAATACTGTGCAAAGATAATAGCAAAAGAAAATTCATCTTATTTGTGATGCAAGTCCGAGATAATAAGGAATGGTTTTGTACATAGCCTACATCAATGGTTCTTAGTTCATGGCACATACTGTAAGTTCATTTGTAAATGATAAAACGTAGTATAGTATAAAGAAAGTTTCTACAAAAGGTCATTGTAGACAAATCCATGCTACAGCCTATAACCATGGAAAATCTATAACCATTTAAGATGGTCTCTGGTGGTGTAACATTCACAATTTATCTTTACTGTAAAGTCTCTAATGTATGGACTGTAACAACTGATAAAGCAGTATTACTACTCTCGACGTATGTATTCAGTGAAGCACATGACTGATCACACTGCTATGTTATATTGCTAAGCTACGTTTTGGTTCCAGGGAAAGGGGTTTCTAAACTCCTTTCTTCCTTTTCCCCCCCCCCTCTTTGTTTCACTTATTAAACTATGGTTGTCACACTCTAGACTATTCCTGACAATTTTTTGGCTTCGTCAGTAACAATATTGTATTGTTACTGTAAATGCCAGTTTGTACGCAGCCTGCAACTCATTAACTGATAGTTGGTGTATGAAGCATAATAGTCAACCCCTTTTATAGTATTCTAGGATGTATCCCATCCAGCCCCATTCATTGATCCACTTTCAGAGAATTCTGTTAAAACCTGCATCTCAAAAAGCCATAGCGCAACCCCCAGCTGGATAAACCCATATTCATTGAAATACACAACACGCATTCCATAGGAAGAAAGTCAGGGGAAAAGGGGTGGTTCCACAAGTTGAGGGAGAGGTATGACAGGCATCCAAGGTGAAACTTCAGTCCAGAACGGCATCAGAAGAGGACAAGCCCAGAAGGGGTTGGGGGAGCTTTCCAGGTCAACCCATTGTTTGGTAACCAGGAGATGTGTATGCTCCTTAGAAAAAAAAAAAAAAAAAAAAAAAAAGGAGGCAGATTGCCAGACGTAAGGGGAAGGTTTAATGAAGGTTACATAGGAGCTTGGGGGAAAGATTGATCAGCAAGGCTTCTGGTGTTTAGCTTACAGGGATGCCATTTACCACCACTCCTCCTCCCTTCCCGCTGTCATTTCAACAAATTCAGCCATTCCCTGGTCAATCTTTACAGAAACTCAGTGATCCAATTTCTTTGCACAAATGCAAATACAACTTTAATCTTCTATTTAAAAGAAAGTATAACCAGGTTTTTTTAAAAAAAAACTATAATTTTATTAGATCTTTAGAAAGGAAGATATATACACAAAGAAAACAGATATTTATACAGTGGTAAATGCTTAAGATGTGCTGGTCTCCTCATCCTCGTCATCATTTGTTTTTTGTAAGCTGAAAGAGAAAAGCCTTTTCTTAAAAATAGAGAGAATTCATATAAAAGCAGCAGTGCAAAAACACAACGTCTAAAATACTGGGAGCATGCGTGTCTTTCAGAGCACCAGCTTACCTATTCAGATACGAATGGACATCACCATATCCATGATAACGTGCCAGAGGATAAAGTATGCCAGTGGCACAACGTCCTTCCCGTTGTCGACAAAAACTGCAGTTACAAATCTCTCTGCATGGTGGACAAGTCCAGTCCTGAAATAAAAGATATTCAACAAGATTCAATATCTGCTATCTAATCTCATTGTAGAGCTACAATACCCACAAAGTTGTATGACTTAAATGATTTGGGGGTATATTTACTAAGCGGTGAGATTGAGAAGATGTTGCCCATAGCAACCAATCAGATTTGAGTTCACATTCTCCAGTGTGTAAAAATAAACTGAGAGCTTGAAACTGATTGGTTGCTATTGGCAACATCCCCTCTTTCCAATCTCACCGCTTAGTAAATATATCCCATAGACTATTCAGCTAGAACACATGTTCCCACTGTGGAATAACAGCCCATCCCTTCAGGGAAAAGGCTGGACCATGGGTCCATGTGCCCCCCAGGCAGTTGACCATGAAGCAATTTGGGGCCATTTGCTGGGATTTTTTGGGGCCAGTGAATTACACAAACTCAGAGTTGCCAGGCAGCAGTGTGAACCCGACTCCTAATCGGCAGCCAGACAGTAAAAGCCCGTCAGCATGCCGATTGGTGACATAGCTGGGACTATCCACCAGTTATACTGCTGAGAGCCACTCTCTCCTACCTACTAACGCAGTCAGTGAATGGCTGTCAAACAGCCTGATTGGTGGATGGCTACAGTGCTTACAGCCATTCACTGAATAGAAGCTTGCAGGGAGACAGCGCAATATTGCAGGGGGAGCAAGTTAAGAGTTCTTTCTATGAAAAGCTTGACCCCAGCCTGCCCCTGACTCCCTTTATAGTTTTGCTATAGTGCAGAGGATGTCTTCTCTAAATCAGTGGAGGAGACATTTTTCCCCACCCACAACCAAATACCCTTCTCTTAACAAAATATTTCCAGACATCACAGATAGTGTCATTTCCGCTACTTACAGGATCGAGAAGAGCTTTGCGCACATCCTCTCCATATCTGTTCCGCAGACAAGGTCCACAGAACTGTCCTTGGATTCCTCGACAGTCGACATTCCGACAGTTTGTTTTGGTGTCTTTGGTTTTCTGTCTGCACTGATGACATGTGGAACCCTAAGTAAAAGGAGACACCACAAGACATGGACTATTAGTATTGGGATTGTTCAGCAATAAAAATTAAAAACCACTATTAATCATTAGACCCAGAGATCAGGAAGTCAGTTGCTTGAAGATACTTACATTAGCAGCATATACTTTCTCCTTCACATTATCAGCAATATTTTTCAGTTCATATTCTGTTATTTCCTCCACTGGACGCACCACATGGGGAATGGCAAGTATACTAGGCCGAGCAGAGCGACGTCTGGTTACTGGTTCACGCTGAAAGGGAAATAAGATTTCTTTACATTTATAGGATATCCAATGAAACCCATCACTGATACTAGAGGTGGCAAACGACCAGATCAGTGAACGGTTCTACCTTTTCACGTCTTTGTCTTCTAACTGTTATATGTCAGAAAACTAGAAGACAGATTCCTTACCACTTCCAGCAACTGTTCCTGAAAGCTCTGGTCTTTTTCTGGTGATGGCGGCGCTTGTCCCATAGAACGGGTCAGGCGGCGACTGGCACGCTCTGGGTTCTTTCTTGGTTCCACTTGTGGAAGGGATTCACGTGGTCGCCTCTTATTCTTCTGTGCAAGAGAAAGATATCATAAGGGGGTCTAGTGTCCTACCACCTCAAGCATCTGCTGAACACTTCTATGGTGTCAACCAACACTGTATTAGCATTAGGAAAGTTAGACTTGTGTCACTGAGGTTTTATAAAAGCACATTAAAATGAAATAGCAGAAGATTTGTTGTATGTTTGCTTATTGGTTTGTGAAGATCTCCAAACAGTGCAAATAAAAGCAGTCACATTTTGCATTATTTATTATGGGAAAATAAGCCATTAGACCACTGATGGAAGTGGAAACAGACAGTAATGGAAGTCACTTCTCCCTGGTTTAAAATTTTTCAATTAAATTAGCGAGAAGTGACTGGATCACATACCCCCAAAGGGTAGATTTATGTTAACTTGCAAATAAGCTTGAAGATTACCAGAGTGTATTATATAGTGTTCTGTTTATCATCCTAGGTAGTCAATTCATGAACAGCAAATACTTCAGCAGAAAGTATCAGCATCTGTGTTGACTTAATCAGACAAGATCCATCCACACAAAACAATCTCTAGAGGCACCATAAACACAAGAGACAGAGGCCACCGCTACCATGCAAGCTTACATACATGACAGCTATGTTTGCAAATTACAGAGCATGCCAGTAAAGTCTATCAGAACTGTTCCACCTACCTGGGCACTGCCAGATTTTTCAGTAGCTTCTGGTTGTAAGTGTCCTGGGAGTTTCTCCAACTCTGCCATAAGCTTGGCCAGCTATGGATTGCAAGGAAAGAAACACTCTAACCACAACATCTAAAGTTTCTAGAAGAGCCACAATATATCAATCATCAAAACTGTAATACAATATCTATATCAGAGACTTGTGATATACGGGATCACTGAGCCCATAGCAGTGGCAAACACAGGGGGAGGGCTCAGTCTAGCCAAATTAAATGTGTGATATATTAAGGATCTGGCACACTGTATATATTACATACAGAGATGGCACTCAAACACAATGTGTGTGGGGGAAATTAGGAATGACACTATGTAGTGTACCATACACCTGATATAAAAAATATTTATTAGTATATACCCCTCCTTCAAAAATCCTGCATTTGCCACTGAATACAAGTAAAGACACCTTTATAGTAATTTTAATATCCCTTATATAATCAGAGACTTATGAGTAACAACTGGTGTCAGAATGAATTTGAACATTCCTTTGATCATTGTTTATGAATAATGAAATATATATACATACACAGTGCTAGAACTAACCATAGCTTTGTTATCCTGAATGTTCTTTGCTCTCCTTTGTAAGAATTCATTAGGCTGTTCTTCCTCAGAGTCACTGGAAGAGGCCACCTTAGGTTTCACTTCTGGCTCTGATGCATCCGGAGCGTCTTCTTCAGATTGCTCACTGGTATCTGATCCATACTCAACTTTCTTCATGGTTACCCTCAGGGAGTACCTGTGGGTTTGTGGTGCAAGGGAAGCTTTGGACGATTTTCGAGGCATTTTCCACTATAGGGAAAATTAAAAAAAAAAAAAAAAAAAAAAAGCTTCAAATCAATAGAAAGACTTTTCCTGGCCAGTGGAATATGAGTAACATAAGTATCAGGTACAGCAAAGTAGGTTATAGTCATATAGAGAAAAAATAAATAAATGTTGCTGAAACAGATCACAGCAGTGGTGAGTATAAATGATTTTATGAACTTTAAGGTGTTGCTTGAATCTAATAATACTAATGAAAATCCATGGAGCAGGTGCAATTATATCACCAATTTCTCTTCATTTTTTCTTTTGGTACAACAGAAACAGTGAATATAAAACACATCTGAAGAAAACTGATGATTAACACATGTAGAAATTAAAACTCCTTGAATTTACTATTACTCCGTATATTTACTATTTTGTGAATGCTAACCACATTATGATTCTACTAAAGCACAAATACAGAAACGCAGCTTACAATACAAAAAAAAAAAAAGTCAGCTGGGTCTGTTTGCAAACAATTTGTTTTGTTACTTATCACTGCAGAGTTCAGTTACTTATTTTAAAAACACACATCCTGATTTTATTGGAGCACATGCAGAAGACCATTCCACAGAAATAACAAACCTGCAGTTCAGTTACTTTAAAACCTGTTGGAGCAGAGGTTACAGACAAACAAAAAACACCCCCCCCCAAAAAAAAAAAAAACAAAAAACAAAAAAAACTTACAAAGTCCTTATCTTTTTAAAGGAACACAGTTAGGAGTAAAGGGTTTTGTTTCTATAGAAAGGACAATAGATCCACATTTGTACACAAGAGACTGAATCAAACACTTTGTCATAGAGGACTAAACCTACAAGTAGCTTAAAATCCCCTACATTGTTCCTGTATGCTATCACCTACCAATCTTTGCAGACACCTTCTCCTCAGTGAGGATGCCCCTAAATGAGGATATTTTATGCAAAAACATACACCCCCACCCATTTTTGTTGTTATTGCCAACAGCTGTTCTTGTCATTATTAGCCTTTTCATGGATGCAACGATGCATTATACAGAATAGACACTAGGTGGCGGTCTAGCCTATATTATTAGATTTTTGTGTGCCTTTTTGCAACCATTCCTGGGATAAATATCACAGGATAATATGTCCAGGTATTTATGTTTGGGGTTTTTTAATTAGATAAATATATAAATGATTTCTGTGTTCCCTGCTGAAGCCCACCAGCCTTATATGCGGTTTTCATAAATGAAGCAATTGCAAAAGCTGCATATTCCTGATTCTAGTTGCCAGGAAAATGCCCCCTTTTCAAAAGTCTGTGTTTACTGAACTGTTTTTAATAAAATATTGGATTGAATATTAAACTATATCTTTAAATATATGTATGAAGAACTGGCTGGCACTACAGCTTGTCAACAAAACAATGTACAATGTCTTTTAGCAGACACAGCAATGCCAGCATTACCTGTTTTTCTATAATAGTTAAAGGAAAGTCAGCTTCATTCTCCAGTTTTGGAGAGGTCCCCTAACGCATAGGAGTGTTGGCTGGCCTCCCATACCCCCAAGCACTATCCTACTCATTGTATGTGACATTATTAGTTTAAGACTACAAGGGTTAGATATATAAGACCAAATCCAGATGTTGGAAATAGGAGAGAAACAGACAGAAATGTACACAATAGTACCCTGCTCACATTGCCATCTCTGGAATTTTGTTGGGAATTTGCTGGAGCGCATATCTTCCCAGAACAAAAATCCTGTTCATACTGCATTATCAACCAAAAATGTGTCCAGGATTTTCCTGAAATTTCCAGGTCGACACAATTCACACTGAACCTGGGTTTTTTCCCTTACGAAAAAGTGGGAATCATCAAAACGGGAGCCATGATTGGCTTTAAATCCTGATGTCATTTAATGTGAGTGTTAAACAAAATGAGGTTACTTCCAATTTTAAATTTACCAATGACTAAATGACTTACAATGGAATAGGAATTGACACTGTATACAAAAGTAAAAAAAAAATATTTCATATACCTTTGTTTATGGCTTTTCATTAATAGCTTTTGGTAAACATGCATCACATGATTTAAACTCTCTATCAGCTCCTTTCAAAAAACATCGAGGTTGGAAAACCCTTGTAGGCATTGTTCACACTGGAGGTGACCTGGGAATTACACAGGAAAAATCCTGCTTTTTACCCAGGTCAAAGGTAAGGACACCTGGGTTTTTCTAGAGACATTGCGTGAGAAATCTGGGAATTTCACTGTAATACTCAGGTTTTTTTGTGGCAGTGTGAATGAGGTATAAGCTCCAGCAAAGTATTCTCTTTGCATGAAAACATTTAAAATGAAAATGTGTTCTACCTATTTCCAGTGTCTGGATCTGGCCTATACTTATTAAAAGTTCATCCATAAGTAAATATAAAACAAATGAAAATATAGAAAGAAGTGTCGGTTGTTTGGAATTTATTTCTGTAATGTTGTGTCCACTGGATGTAACCTTTCCTCAGTGTTACCAGCCAGGAGAACACTCCCCTCCATATCCTTGAGGATTTTTTTTTTATCCTTCCTTCAGACCTGCAGAATAGGGTTAGAAAATACTGCAGCTCAGTAATTCATGTAGGGGACAGACTACAGGAATTACCAATGAGAACAATTATAGTACGATAAACTATCTAAAAAATGAAATCAGGTCAACAGAAGTGGCTGTAAATGCATTGGATACTGGAAAAAACAGGAACAGGTTTCAGTGCCCTTTACACCTGCATCTGATAGGAATGTCTCATACAGGAATTGGGTTCATCAGCCATATGATGTTCTATTCGATTCTTCTGGCAGGTAAGCGTCTTTATAGCAGATGGTTGTACTCTGTAAGTGAACTTATATATAACATGACTCTGTCTCCCTTAGATGTCCATTCTAAAGGAATATCCTGTGCATTATATGTCAACGCCTCTGTTTCTGTCGGGTTAACTATGGCTAAATTTGGGGAAATAAAAGAACCGGGGAAGATACATTGCAATGATAGCAACTGCTGTATGGCGATGTGGAATGTCAGCAATGGAGAACTAAGGCCCCCTGTATTAGGTGAGAGTGTGCTTTGTAATGAGTGAGATATATTACTTATCTTCATGCCATATGTGCGTATAACTGTAGTGTAAAAGAACGTGCAATTATACACCAACTGTGTAAAGACAGCACACAGCGAACTCAGGTTTTCAAGCTTGAGAATGCTAATTATTGTTATTACATGACAATGATAATGATTGTGGTTTATATATCATGAACTGAAAGCTGCAATCAAATGAAATTCACATTTGTAGAATACTGACAAATTACAATGGTGTGATTACCCCTGCAGTCACTAAAACAAAGACACCGAATTGTGTATATTTGCCTGGATTATGTCTTTTTATAGGAGGAATGGCTAGTGTCTGAATTATAAATATAGCAACATAATACCAAAGTCATGATATATGTATACACTCAGTTGTTTAGTTGCCGTTGCCTATAATTTGTGATGTCATTGCTTATAATGTGTTGTGGTTCCATTGATTATATTGGATGTGTCCTGATGTCATTACTTACTGTATAATGGGCACATTTTGATGACATTGCTTTAAATGGGTGAGCTGTGATGTAATTTATTAAAATGAGCTAGTTCTGATGCCATTACTTAGGATTGGTGAGTTTTCACTCCTGCGTATAGTATGTGAGCTGCGATGTAATTTACTATTATTTAGAAGTGATGATATAGACATTTGGAAGTGGCGATATGGATATTTAGAAGTGGCGATATAGATATTTAGAAGTGGTGGTATGGACATTTAGAAGTGGTGGTATGGACATTTAGAAGTGGCGGTATGGACATTAGAAGTGGTGGTATGGACATTTAGAAGTGGCGGTATGGACATTAGAAGTGGTGGTATGGACATTTAGAAGTGGTGGTATGGACATTTAGAAGTGGTGGTATGGA
>JABWIB010000754.1:4265-26774 GCA_016617825.1 Platyplectrum ornatum | reverse complement strand
AGAATGTGAACTCAAATCTGATTGGTTGCCATGGGCAACTTCCCCAAATTCGAATTTCACTGCAATCTCCCTGCTTAGTAAATATACCCCTCTGTCCCGTTACTACAGGTCACCCCAACAGAACAGCAACCACTGTGGATGTTTTACAATGTGCAAGTCAGTAACACAGGATCATATGCAGACATGAAGATAAAACAGGAAAGTTACACCTGGGCCTAAATTTACTAATCCGCGGAATTGGAAAAGTGGTGACGCTGCCCATCGTAACCAAACCGATTCAAGCTCACATTCTCTAGTATGTAAAATGAAACAGAGAGTTTGAATCTGATTGGTTGCTATGGGCAACATCCCCACTTTTCCAATCCTGCAGTTTAGTAAATTTAGGACCAGGGTAAAACCATGTTGAATATTAGGGGAAGTAAAATGAAATGTATTTTTTGCATGTAGGGCATACCTCCCAACTGTCCCGCTTTCACTAGGACAGTCCCGCTATTGGGGTCTGTCCCGCTGTCCAGTTTGTCCCGCTAAGGGGACAAATTTTGTTTTTAATGTTTATGTAACATTAGTCGTGGCATCAAAAAGGAGGCAGGCTTGGGCAGGGAGGGGGTGGAATCTGGTGTAATAAAGGCAGAGTTGGGTGTGCCGGGGCGGAGTCGGGCTGGTCCTGGGGAGGGCTTATGTGTTCCGCACTCCGGATCCTGTAAGTTGGGAGGTATGATGTAGGGATAATAGTTTTTCCTTATTGCACACAGATACTGACCAGCTTTACGACTACACTGTTATTTAGATTGGGTTAGGAAACTTCAGTTTTCATATCTAATACAATGCAACATGGTTTTGCCTAAGGTAACTTTCTTGTTTTCTTATTTTCAAGTCTGGATCTGGTCCATAGGATGTAACATAATTGTTTCTTATGATTTACAGACATTTTTAAACCAGCAATTGCTCACCGAGACCTCAGCAGTGACAACATCCTGGTGACCACAGAGTCTTCTTGTGTGATATCAGACTTTGGTCTCTCAGTAATACTTGAAGAACAACAAATGAAAAAGAAGCCACAAGATCCAGCTTTATTAAACATGGTGCATATGTGTTGTTACATGATGTCTTAATATTTGGTTTGTAATAATTTACGCAATGAATTGTGTAACACTCGATTGTCATAGACAGGAACACTACGCTATATGTCCCCAGAAATGCTGGATGGCTCCCTGAACCTTATGTCCTGGGAACTGGCCCTAACTCAAGCTGATGTATACTCCCTTGGCCTTCTGTTGTGGGAGATATTCACTCGCTGTAATGATTTATATGCAGGTGAGAGGAAATTACTAATGTTGTATGTAAATATATGTATATGATCTACTAATATTGTATTAAAAACTCACCAAGTAGACATTTACAACACACTCTTTAGAAATGTATATCCTTTTACCTTATCTTTGTATTCCCATTATTTTTAAAGGCAATTTCATTGCCTCTGATGGTTAATAATACTCTAAATAACAATGGATTTTCATATGTTCAATAGCTATGTTTATTTTGCAAGAAAGAGCATTGTCTTGTGTTCCATACATGACAATGTATTTCACAATATAGCTATACTAATGTAAGCTCACCTGTCCTGTGTCAAGGCACAAACTAAAGAAAAGCCTCTAACATCTGTTGAAATATGTATAACCGGAATGGATCAGAAGTGTAGCATGGATTAATGGTGCATCTCACTCCCTGTCCCCCTTATATTATACATATGACTCCCTCTCCCTCTTATATTATACATCTCACTCCCTGTCCCCCTTATATTATACATATCACTCCCTGTCCCTCTTATATTATANGGGGGGTTCTGGTTGCCCAGAAACCCCCCTTATGTAGCTGTATTATATGTGGGTTATATTAAGTATTAGGAGCTGGCACACTATATAAAGTAAATTAGAGGTCTGAGATGGCATTCTACAATGTGTGTGGCATATCATGATTTAGGAGTGACATTCAATATACATCAGTATTGTATGCTCCTTCACAGTATACAAATATACCCACTATGTACTTATTATATATATAGTGTGTATACTCTAGACCCCAATATCATGGGCCTGGGAATGGTACACTACATAAAGTACATATTAAGGGTATATCACATATTGTAGTATATGCCGGGTGTATTAATGCTTTTGATACTGTAAAAAAAATGGTATGACTACTATATACCCAAATATAAACCTGACTCCCAATATACCCAATATATACTTTAAATATAACACCATCTCCACAATTTGCCACTGATATTTATATGAATATATATATTATACCCCCCCTTCCAAAATCCTGCGATCTGCACTTCCTTTTACTTACCTGTTATCTTCTGTCATGTCTTTGTAGCAGCTTCCAGGCACAGGCCATAGGCAGAGAGCTGCTTTTCAAAGTCTGGCCACATGGGTGGGTGCGGGGTCACAGCTGCTGCGGTGCCCCTTCATTCATTATGCCCCTATAATGGATGTGCAGCCCCAACAATATCATGAGCAGCACATGCATGCAGAAACATTCAGGTACAAATGGCCTATTTTTACTAAGCTGTGGATGGAAAAGTGTCAGATTACTGCTCTAGTATGTAAAAAGAAACTAAAAGCCATAACCTGGTGCTTGGTGTAGGAAAGTAGATATAAGGTGGTACAGTAAATATAGCTTAAGCTTATAAATGACCCTATGTTTCTTTTAGATCAAAAGCCGCCTGAGTTTCGTGTTGCTTACTTGGATGAACTTGGTCCAAACCCCACCTTGGATGAACTACGATCATTGGTGGTGGAGAGCAAGCGGCGACCACAACTTCCTACAAACTGGAGCAAAAATCTCCAGGTGATATCTCTGTTCATGAAAGGCAGTGTGCCATAACTATGAGTCGGATCAATACCTGCCCCTTTTATTTGTGTCCAGCCTCTTTTTTTCTGCCCCTTGTAAGTGTCCAGCCTCCCGTATTGTGTGTGTTTGCCCAGGCTCCATTCCTAGAAACTGCCATGTTTGTGGGGGCCTAATGTGTAGGGCTCTGGGGCATCCACCCAAACGCCCTGTGGTTTATTCGGCCCTGCCCAAATGATACTGTACTTCTAAAACTAGCCATACACTAGTGTTATCGCAAACATCAGTGCAGCCTGGATCCACCCATAATTATTGTTAACTATAATGTGTAAGAGATAGATTTACCTTTATATTCAAATTGTATTGTGCTCACAGGTCTGCAAGACATTGGTGGAAACCGTAGAAGATTGCTGGGACCCTGACTCTGATGCCCGTCTATCTGCCCAGTGTGTGGAGAAGAGACTGAGTGACCTGTTGCTTTAACGTCAGTAGTTTTTACCAGGGCTCGAATGGGAGGTGCATACGGGGGTATGCCATACTGGCACCTCTCCCACTGATGTAACTGAAAATCTACAGATCTCCACTGACTTCTATTATATTCTGTGTTTCCATACCCCCACTTCTAAATTTCCACTTCCACCACTGTTTTTTTCTAAAATGAAAAAAAATGAATGGGAAGGGAAATAGGAAGAGAGAAGAATGGAGTCTCAGGAGGGAAAGACAGGAAGAGAACACGGTCCACATTTGCACAAAATATAAATAATCAATACTTTCACAATCTTTAAAATGCATTTGAAGCTTAAGTCCAGGATAACTTGAAGATGTGGACTTGCCTCCTGTTGGACACAAACTCCAGCACAGACTCTATAAGTCATGCCTTTGCCATAGCATGACCATGTTAAGGACAGTCACCTGTTACTTGGATAACCAACATTCTCTGGGATTCAAAGCTAAGTGATACCTGTTCTACATAAAATATGTAAAAGATAACGCAAACAAACCAAGCATAGACTGCAGCACAATGTCATGCAACCGTACAGTCCAAAGTTACTTCAGGAAAACATGTTATGAATAGGGCTGTACTGCTATACAGCATTAAGTGCTGGTAATTTGTGAAGAAAGTCATACTAAATTAACTGAAAGTATTGAATTGCCCCAAGGGGAAGTATTTCACATAACATGTTTCTTGTGTACATTCATAACATGTTTTAATCTTTAGTTTACTTCCAGAATTATGATAGCATTATGTGGTCTATGTGACAGGTTTAGCGATGACAAATAGTGTTGAGTGGAGGTGGTGAAAGAATACAGTAGAGATGTCAGAGAATTCATGAATGTTGCAATTGTGTACTTAAACCATCATCCAGCTGCAGGCCCGGTGCTTCGGGACCAGGGGTTGCCACTGTGAAACATGTATGCTTTAGGTGATTGGCGGGGTCTAGCCTTCTGCACTAAACTACGCGCCAACCACTTGTCAGAACTCCTGGTACCAATTGAGGGCTTCACTTTCACATCACTTTCATGTGACCACAAGATGGTGGGTAGAGCCCTTCCCTGTGGTATTATTGAGCCAAGCGTGCTGCATGTAATGTACATTTAATTTGTGACCTTCCACCTTGCCTCCCGTTCCATCATCCCATTCATTTGTCACATAGGATTTCCAGTTATCATGATGCACAAATATTCCTGTGTCCAAAGGGTTAAAGTAGACCTTTCAGCCCATTTTAACCCCCCAATTAGTGTCATGAAACTTACCTTGACCCATAAAATCACTTTTTATGCTTATGTACAACCTCCACCTATTAACATGACTGGTGACGTAATTCTTTTTTCATTATTATATTGTAATTATTATTTAGCCTTTTCTATGTATTCTTTTTGTATATCTATCATATGCTCTGATACATTGTAACTTGTAATTGTAATGGAAAATAATTTGCACTAAATACATATAAAAATGTTCTTATGCGCAAAATAGGTCTGACACTTACTGGCACTTATCAAGGATTAGTATGCTACAGATTTATGGTGTGATCTGTGCAATAAACAGGGTTTGTTTAAAGTTATTGGATGGCCTAACATTTGCCATCACAAATAAGTTTTCTATCTACTTGATGTAAAGATCGGTTGCTTGTCGTCAGCCTGTATGTTCTCGCCTACATTTCATATAAATAAAGTGTACAAAACAATCATTGTTGGTTCTTTATTTCTGTCTCACTCAATAGCCCAATATAGGTGAATAAACTTTTTACTATTTACTTTTATATTTTTGTTGTATGATATTTTATTGTCAATAATCATTTTTATTGGTATTCCAAATTAATGTTCCACTGGGAACCAACCTATATTTCCTCAATTCCATTTAATATAAATACAATATATAATAAAATGAGAAAATAAGGTTTGGTCTATGTTTATAAAACTGTGGGAATGAAAAAGTTGCCCATATATTCCAGCACTTACACTCTTTATGACTTACGCTCAAATGGGCAAAACCATGTTGAATTGCAGGGGAGGTAAATTCCATTAGTTGCAAACAGTATTAGAGTTGAGAGATGTTTTCTAGCCCAAGTCTAATAACCCCAGGGAGCCTAAGCGCACAGATTGGGAACCACTGCTATAGACAACAGCTATACTGTTCCATTACAACTGTTTAGTTACAACGTTGCGTTGCAAGTTCCTTGAAAGCTCCAGTTTTAACCTTGTCTTGACTTTCCATTGTGTCATTTCTTCTCTCCTTGGCCTAGATACCCAATAAACTGTTGTCATTGTAGTTTAATAATAGATATATTCATTGCTAACTAGATGCGCAAATAAACAAACCAAATAATTACAAAATGAATGTGTAAAATATATGCCTAAATTTACTAAGCAGGGAGATTACAGGGAGATTTAAAAGTTGCCCATAGCAACCAATCAGATTCAAGCTTTCTGTTTCGTTTCACATACTGGAGAATGTGAGCCCAAAGATCGGTTGCTATGGGCAACCTCCCTACTTTTTAATCTCCCTGCTTAGTAAATTTAGGCCCAGGATTGTCTCTTCCATTCTGGATAGTTGGATGAAATTTTCTGAGAGCACACTGGCATATGAAGTTGTTTCCCTGGAGTGTTGTACAGAAACTTTTTGTGTATATATAAATAAATGTATAAATTAATCTCCACAATATGTATTTTATATGTTGTGAATGGTGCACTGTATAAAGAACATATGAAGTATAATGGGGGTAAGGGTCACATATTGTAATATATTGTATTAATGGTTTGGAGATTACTATAAAAAAAAAACTACTATATACCCAAATATATACTTGACACCTAATATACCCAATGTATACTTTATATAGTGCACCATGCACCATCAACACCATACATGTTTTAGAAACCCCCCTTCGAAAATCTTTCATTTGGAACCCCCTACCAATTAACCTACCTGGGTTGTGGGAAGAAACCGGAGGACCCAAATGAAACCCGTGCAGATATGGGGAGAACATACAAATTCCAGACAGATAAGGTCTTAACCATGAATCAAACTCACAACCCCAGTGCTTTTAGGCATCAGTGCTATCCACTGAGTCATCTGTGCTGCCCAGTAAAAAAAAAAGCAGCTTCCAGTTAGTTCCTAAAAACAGAAGGATTAGCGCTACTTACCAATAAATGTGGAACAGCATCATAATGTTCATTACAGTTGTGGCAATAGTAGATATTTCCCATTAGATCCGATTACCCGCTGCACGACAATATAATGACAATGGTCCTGTGACTGCAACCTGGAACACGCTGTTTTTGTTTATGTATGCTGCTGTCTGTGTTAGGTTAAAACAACACTAGCATACAGGATTACATCAGCCTTCCATGGGTTCTGCTCATTTTGGGCCTGTCCAGTACAAACAGGAACATGTGGACCATTTGGATGCTGATGACGCTTATGTTACAGAGCTATGTGAGGTTTCAGTATTTTATGTAATGTATAAATATTTATGGGATGGTATTTTCCATTATGTGTGTTACATTTTGTACACTTTGTAACAAGTGACACACATTTTTTACATACCAATTATTCTGGAATTTCTTTGATTTTTAAAGAGCCCATGACAGGTTGTGGCCAGTAAATTAGTGGGTAGTAATACAGCAGTGTGTTCCTGGGCATGATAAACATTCATTGATGCTTCAATATTGGCAAGGCGATGACAATTATACATAGAAATCCACAAATGGTTACAATCTAAAACAATTCATCCTCCTGGTGTTGACGAAACGCGTTGAGGGACTGTTACTGTTGATCCATCCTGAACCTGTGAAAGACGAGGCTGGTTGTGAGCATTTGTACATTGCCTGTTTTATCATTTTAAATAGTATGTTAATTTGGGACCACCAAATATCTGCTGTCTAAATGTTCTGTGAACCATAAAGTGTGTCGCTGACTCTGCTAGAGTCTTTGTATTTCAGTGCTCTTTTTCTCTGACAGAGATATAAAGAAGTTTGATTGATCTCTATGGGAGGTCATCGAAAATATATCCAATATACAGTACCTGGTAGCAGTATATGAACTGTTTATGCACTCAGCATATGTAAAACAGATCAGGATCAAATCCACCGATTTTTAATAATCCAAGTGTCACATAATCTGCAGGAGAGAATGTTCAGTTGTATGTTCTGTACCTCCACGGGCTGAATTCCAACACCAGCTACAGAACTACTGTGCACGACTAGTTTCACTACATTCAGGGCCGGATTAACAATGGGGCTGATGGGACTACAGCCCCAGGCCATACTGTTATTTAGGCCCATTCATTTTCAGCCCAGCTGTAAAAAAACATTTTTTACAAACCCCTTCCAAACTGTGCCGATGCGTGTAATGTAGACTGTGAACGATCGCTTCAGATCCCCTCCTACTACCTCCCACTCCCAGTAAATTGAGGCCCAGGTGTCATTTATGAGCAGTATCCAGTAACACAGTACGTAACAAGATGACGTCACCTCGCACGTCACTCGTCGGCCTGGGGAGGGCGCGCTGCTAGGCCTAGAACACCACTGGACAGTCCCAAACCAAATTCCAGAATGTCCCTGGGCTGGCTCCACATTTTGGACACCTCATCGGGACGTTTACCTGTTTTATACAATCAGTGAGGTGTTAAAAACACTCCGGCCTAGGGATATTGCAGGGAGATTGAAAAGTGGGGATGTTGCCCATAGCAACCAATCAGATTTAAGCTCACATTCTCCGGTGTGTGAGTGTACATGTGTAGTGTGTATGTGTGTGTTGTGGGTATGTATTTTGTGTGCAGTGTATATGTGTGTTGGGTGTGTGTTGTATGTGTTTGCCATGGTTACATTGTAGCAGCATTATCTACACAGCACTGTCAGGATGTGAGGGTGTGAGCTGCTGCTGGGCGTGGCTTCCAGCATCAACTGTCAATGACTAGCCAGAAACAAACCAATGAGATCAAGGGGAAATCGGTGGGTGGAGACACGGGAGTAAATAGTCCAAAGTCCCCGGAAGAAACAGTATTGGCCTGAAGAAGCTCCAGAGAGGTGAGTGCTCCGCAAAAGATAACCCCTCCCCCAGCCCCAGGACCCCCTATACACCCGCTGCCCTCCTTGTGCAGGAGCCCGGTCCGACTGTACAGCTCTAGCCAGCAGTGACACGTGACCGCCCCCCCCCCTCTGAAGTACAGCCGCATACACTGTCACTGCGAGTCATGTACATGGCTTCCTCACATCCTTGTGACCCTTACCAAGCACGGTGTGCATATTATATAACACAGCGCACGTATCCCTCCATCATACACACTGCATTCCTAGCAGCCACACCCCATGTCACACGCCATGTCACACCCCATGTCACACGCCATGTCACACCCCATGTCGCCATGAATACAGTATAAGGATGCTGTCACTGGACTGTCCTGTGTATACTGTTACTTTCCAGCTCTTTATAGAAACCAGGAGCAAGACATCTATGAGCTTGAATTTACTACTTTTTATTTTTGCTCATTAGCGATAATGCCATAAAATAGAATAAAAGTTATATATTTAGTTTAGCATAGTTTGTTCTTGTGTTTTCTTTCCAGACTTCTGTCAATTTCCAGTTATATAGTTTTGAAATGAGATTACCATGACAACAACAGTCACATGACATGGCGAAGCTTTCTTCTGATGTGTATTTTAGTCAACATTTAAACCCACTTATGTTACAGATATAGCTTGTGTGGTCATAGAACATGCCCACTTTCTAGTTGTTGCTGTTAGTAAAATTGTTGTTTTAAATGCAGAAATTGACCATGTTGAAATTTTGGTGTTCAGGGCCTAAATATACTAAGCAGGGAGATTGCTAGGAGACTGAAATCAGATTCAACCAATCAGATTCAAGCTCTCAGTTTCATACTGGAGAATGAGAGATTGAATCTGATTGGTTGCTATGGGCAACATCCCCACTTTTTAATCTCCCTGCTTAGTAAATTGAGGCCCAGGGGTCTATAGAGAAACTGGGAACGTTGCCCATAGCAACCAATCAGATTCAAGCTCTCAATCGCCCTGCTTAGTAAATTTAGGCCATTGAGTCTACTATTAAAACAGGACAGGTTTTTATTTTATTTTACACATTCACATTTGAATAGCCCAATTTCATACCTCCCAACTTCCTGCTGGGGCAAATCGGGGCCCACCCCTGTTCCGTATCCTCCAAGCCCACCCCTTTTCCATGATGTGGTCGCAGCGAATTATAACATTTTATTCACTTTAATTAAAAAAATCATTATCAAGGCGCTAAGGGGACAAACTGGTAGGCAGGCAGGGGAGCAGGAATGTCCCACTAAATTCAGCACAGTTGGGAGGTATGCCTTTTACAAATCCCAGGTCTTTTTACTCGGGTCATTGACTCGGGTAAAAAGCAGGGTTATTCTTGGGTACTTCTCAGGTCACCCATAGTCTGAACGTTATCGGGTTGATGATTAAGGCAGGTCAATCATGACTGATAGCCAATCACAGCTCCTGTGTTCTACTATAATGTATCTGGGTATAATCCCAGTAAATTCCCAGGTCAACACTGTCATCTAACCAAGGTAGAAGATCTGAGCCTTGGCAAATACCCTGGTTTTCCTGGGGTGGTAATCTGAAAGCGGCACTAGTAATGCCCATTGTATGCCATCATTCCCTATCATGTCATTATATATATATATATATATATATATATATATATCCCCTATTAAAATGAATATACCTGTTAAAGCATTTGGAATGCTGAACAAAGAAGTCATCACGCCCTGTGCAAATAATGCATAAACTTTGATCCCACAGCTGCCTTCAGTTTACAAATAGGAACGGTCCCCAGGCCCTCTGTCTGCATTATTGTTAAGCAACTCCAATGTTATGCTTTTATTATATTACAATGAGCTTCATTTAGGGTTATAGAAACCATCTAATTGACATTCAAAAATAATATTTTTATTGTATAACTGAACTTTTTTTTGAATGAAGGACTGAATCAGCCCCTTAGTAACTATTGACAATGGTTAAGCTCTGAATCATCTGGGACCTGATTCAGAGCCAACTTACACCACCTTACACCATGTCAGGACATGGTGTAAGTTCCATGTCAATCAGCAGGGCTAATCCCTGCAAAAATCGTGGAACGCCACTTCTCTCATTGTAATATCACGGATGTGCAGACACACAGAGGCGGGCTTTGCGTCCTCATCCGTGCTATTCACAGCTGATCATGCACATGCGCAGATCTGCATTTTGCAGGTCCCTGGTGTGATTATTGACCTTTAAGCAAGATATTTTGTCTATAGTAAAGGTAATTCAGATAACTGGACCCTGTACTTACTCCCCCTGGCTGCAGTATTTCCATTTCTCTGATTGATAATAAGCGACCAGTACAGCAGTAATAAATCATAAAAACCTCTGCATCCTAGTAAGTATCATTTCAGAGAGATGGGGAAACTGCAACTAGGAGCTGCAGGTTCAGGATATATTCCAGCCAGGAGGCGAAGGTGCCACACACTGACCAGAGATATTCTGACAGCCAACCAATCAGCTAGCTGCACAGGCTTCTTGACAATTCTGACATGAATTTTTCAATCGGGATTATTGGTCCCAGCAGGAAGGGTGAGTGACAACAATAGAAGAACTTTTCCACTAGTGGAAAATCATCCCATTGATCAGGCTACCTCCTGCTGTGACTAATGATCGATCTAGTGGATGGGCAACGTTGGACTTTGCACAGAGCCATGACGTTATTCCTTGTTATCTACTCTTCACTCATTCCTGTGCGAAATGTGCTTATATAACCCCTTCACTTTTTCACCGCTTGACTTTGCAGACTCTCCCTGTTGGATCCATTAAAGCAATTATCGGGACAATTGTACACTTATTGGGTGATTGGGCCAATAATAGCTGTAGTGGATGGACAGGATGGATTTTCTGTAATGCCTGGAAAACTCCTGTATGATGATTTGATCTTTGGCCATTCATAACAAATATTGGGAGCTTTTCCTTCCCCTCCTCCTCCCTTCCTCCACTCCTTGCCATCTTGTCTGTCTTCTTTCCCTAAACAGCATATATGAGACATTCTGTTATATTGACAAATGTATTCTGCCCATTCATCTACCTTCTAGTGTTGTTCCATGTTGAGAGAGAGTGTGTTATATGTCTGTTTTGTATCTGTAATTTTTGTCAATCACATGCCTTAAATAAACTTAAAACAAATATTGGGAGCAAACTCCTGATATTTCATGATAAGCCAGGTAATCTTACTAAACAAACTCTTCCCTCATCTTCCAGGATTATCGCTGCCAGCATAAGAGGTGAGTGGCTCTGATATCAGAACCTTTACCTATGGGAAATTGTCCAGGTTCTGGAGCGCCTCCTGCTGGCAGCGATAATTCCTGCAGTGGATGAGCAGTTAAACATAGTTCTAGCGCTTAATGTTGGGGACATAAGAAAATAAAATTTCCCAAGTCACTTGTGTAGTTAGTTAGTTTGTTTACAATACACAGAGGTCATATATTTGTATAGAGTAAAAAAAAAAGACATTTACATGAATGTTTTGTATTTCAACATAATAAATTCCCTATGATAACGATGTCTGATTTTATCTTTATGTCTAGAGGTCGCCCTTTTGGACCAAACAATGTGGAATCCAAACGCCCCAGGTATGTGTCTTGTCTTTATTTAATATAAATAAGGGGACCTCAGTCATATCAAAACGTTGTTACACATCTGCCTGTTTTTCAGGTGAATTCAACATTGGAAATGAGCACTGCACATGCTCATATCAGGAGTGCTCACAGAAACATGGACGTACTGCTACCCATCCGCCTGCTCTGCGCTCTATTTAAATGAGAGGAGGGAAGATTTTCTCATTTAAATATAGCGCAGTAGCAGTGTACGTTGCCTGTGCATCATTTAATAGACTTAGTATTAAATAAACAATTTAAATCCATTGAAAACAGCAGACTGCGACCCTGGCTGAGGGAAACAGTCTGTCATGTTTCTGCTAAAACATCCACCTCTGGATAGGACATGTCCTGCTTGCTCATTCTTCTTGTGTTAAAACTTTGCATCCGGTCCATTATGTACATTGTCCATTGATATTAATGAATTCAATAAGTAGGATCTAATTTGTACTATTTATTTTGTGATACCACGTTCTGATTACCAGTCTTTAAAAAGCTGGGTGTAGAGCCGGGGAAATTGGAGGGGCTTTGAAAAAAAGAATTGTTCAGATTACCAGCAAAATACGGCTTTTTTGTAAACGTTGAATCCTTTTTTTTTGCTACCAGTACACATCATTACTCAGTGTTGTGATTGGTTGTTTACATGAGGGGAGAGGGGAGGAGGGAGAGACAGGCAGTGTTGTTCTGGAAACAGCTGACTGTGTGAGCCAATCAGCGCTGCACAAACACAATGGAAGAGGAAAGTCAGCTATGTAGTGTTCACACTGACTGAAGAAGCCGGATAGGAGGGCAAAACCCCTTCTAAAAAGCAGCCTCTGAACACCAGCTTTCAGTAAGCAGCTTTTTGTAAATGGAGCGTTCACACTGAGTTTAGAAGACTGCCTTTTCATCAAAAAAGCTAATTTGAGGTAATGTGAACGGGGTATTTTGTTTTAGACAGTCTTGCAACTTGTTCAATACAGACTATTGATGTTAAGAAAAAAAAGAGGTGTAAGTGAAGATCTGAGCAAAACCATGTTGCGGTGTAAGGGGAGCATTCGTTTTAATTCGTTCACATTCAGAGAAAACACTTGCTTCAACCACTAATTCTAAGATCACAGTTTATATTTGCCTCCCCTGCAGTTGAATGTTTGGTTTTGCCCAGGTCTACACTTGCTCCTGTTTTGCCCTTACTCCTGAACTCTGGATCAGCACCAGAGTGCACAACACTGTCTACAAGGTTAAAAGTAACAGCTCAAGCTGTAAACTTTTTCTGTTATAAGTAACTTATAACAGTTACTTATATAAGTAAATTTTCTTCTTAAAAGTTATTTAAGTACTAAAGGTTGCATTAGTAGAACAATGAGGTTTATGGGTTTATTCACATGTATATGATGTTCATGACTTCAAAGTGTTACTGGGATATAGTGTGCATTTGATTTAATATTCATTTGTGTTTGCAGGCCAACCTGTCTACCCACCAAATGCAGGATATCCACCTCCCAGTAATCCAGCATACCCTCCAGGTACAGTGCCACCTGGGCAACCTGGTTATGTTCCTGGACAGCCTGGATATCCTCCGGGTCAGCCTGTATATCCTCCTGGGCAACCTGGATATCCTCCTGGGCAACCTGGATATCCTGTTGGCCAACCTGTATATCCTCCTGGACACCAACCGGCTTACCCACCACATTCGGGACCCTATCCACCAGGACATCTAGTAAATCCCATGATGCCTGGATACCCAATGGATAAAAAAATGAGGAAGAAGATGAAGAAGGCACACAAAGCAAACAAATCACACAAGCATGGCAGGGTGAGCATCATATAGCTGCATATTGTGTAGCTATAATACCTTGTGGGTATTATTTGTCAAGGTTTTTTTTTCTCAAAGCAATCACATGCTGGACATTTTGTTTTAGGAAAGTCTTAATGCAAAGGGAAACACTGAGTTCATTTTCTAGTACAGCAAGGCCTAAATTTACCAAACTGCGGGATTTTAAAGCGGGAATGTTGCCCATAGCAACCAATCAGATTCAAGATCTCAGTTTACATACTGGAGAATGTGAGCTTGAATCTGATTGCTTGCTGTGAGCAACAGCCCCATGTTTTTAATCCCACGGTTTAGTAGATTTAGGCCCAGTTGTCTACTTTTTTTGGGGTAGTTACACACTATGGGGCTGATCCAGAATTTTGGAGTAAGGGGAAAACAGGTGCAAGTGTAGACCTGGTCAACTACAGGAGTGGCAAGATTGGCAAGATTGAATTGAGTTGAAAGGTAAAGTTTCTTAGCTGAACTCTAAATTGCAAATGACATAAAAAAAATATGTCAAGGACATCATGTCAAGTACAACTATAACTATCATATAGATACATACCCACTACCCAGACATTAATTGTGTAATTTGTTTTTACATATTTTAGCACTGATTGTGGTATAATTTTATGGAATAGGACCTCTGCCATCTGGTTTCATCTCTTGTTAATATACAAGTTCAAAAGAGAAAAGGTGCACAGCACACTACTATTAATCAATAATTAGCTTTTCATAGTATCTTTTAAATAAAATGCAGAAACATTAGTAAAACACTGATATATGATAAGCCACCTGCCAGTATCAAGGCTTTCCACTGGTCATAACTAAAAACAGTGAGTGCCTATATTCAGTCATACAGCATGTGTTTTAAATTAAGCGTTAACTAAGAAATGACCTCATCATACTGCTATTGACCAGTAACTAACTTAAAATGCAAATGCAGCTGCTACCTCCACAAGCTTTCCCAGTCACCCCAAGCAGGTACCACTGGAGATTCCCTTGTATTAGTAGTGACCGTCGTATCCCAGACCATGTTTCCTAAATTCAATTACTCATTCATTATTAAGAGTTTGCGAAAGTATAAGGCTCATTAGCTGCCTCTCAGAGAAGATACCAGGTTGCATCATAAAAATAGTTGTACAGCTGGCATTTTACCTGTAGGGAGGATTTCTATAGGTTTGCCAGGTATCAAAGACACACATTGTGAATTTTTTTTGCGTGAGAATGATTTCTATACTTTCCATGCAAAACAATAGTTTAAAAAAATAGCTTAAAAAAATATTCAAGGAAGCCAGGCTCCAGTCGGATGTGTAGGATGGTCTTTTTTTTTCAAGGACTTTTTATTGAAAGGTATATGATTCAATAAAATAGTGTAACAACCACATAAATGAAAATAATCGCATACAAGAAAAATAGTAAAAGTGACATATGAATATAGCATAGGCAAAAACACCAACCAACCCCAGAAAAGGCTCCGCAGGAGAGTGCTGGGAAGATGCACATTCGGGGCATATGCAAAACAGGCCTAAGTGATATACAAAAAGAAGAGAAGAAAGGGAGAAAGAGGGAAAGGGGAAAAAGACAAAAAAAAAACAGTTGGTAGAGAGAATGAGGAACAAAAAGGCAGAGAGGGAAGGGAAGGGAGTCGTACAGCCACCATTCAATTCAAGTGACACCGCCCTTTAGTACATACTAAAAGTACATTTGCAGCCAAATTCCCTGTTGAACACCCCCAAAAACAGTGGTACAAGTCCACCTTTGAAGCTAGTAACTAGTATAGACATATAAAAGTTTATAAAGATTTCCATATATGTGCTGGAAGTGAGGAATTTGTCACTGAAATGTTTTTAGGAGTGACTTAATTAATATATTGAAAAAAATAAAGCACCATTGCGCCATTCCAGACCACATAAACCATGATCCATAGTTCTCTGTGAAGATGCTTATCAAATGGGATAATCCTAATCATTTTCTGATAAACAGCTGGAAACGTGTTGGACAGAATGCTGTATTTGCTGGAATGCAATAGGTTAACCTCTGATGGACACTTCTCAGCAACCTCCAGAAAACTGAGGTCCCCTGGCACCCCTGTTTAAAAGAGACCTGCCCTCCCATCTGCCACACATTAGGGTTAGGACGCCATGCTGTGCTGGAAGTCAGGGTTGTGAGTAAGCGTCAAGTCAATTGGGTGCTGAGGATTAAGGCAATTTGAAGTGAATTATGTGGCTTACTTTTCAAGTATCCAGAAAATTGGATTTTCCTTGAGCTTCAAGTCAGTCCCCTGGCCTGGTTAATATAGAAATCAGGTTAAATTAGAGTCTCATAAAAATGTTTGCTATAAGCCCTGTTTGCAGATATATCGGTTCCTTGTAGTCATTTGTAGTCACGTAGCATTCATTCCCCATTGGAGTTAGGTTGCTGTAACTTCCTAAGACAAAGCCCTGCTCCTTTGTCTGCTGATCCCTGAATCTTATCATTTTCATGCGTGCAGGTAGATAAGAAATTAATGATTATCAGTTATTAATAGTCTAGTCTATACTGCTGTAACACAGGACAGAGTTATTGAAGTGTCAAGACACACCTAGGGGAGAAGCTTGCCACTAAAAGGAGACAAATGGAACTGACTTCAAGGCCACCCCAGGAAAAGATGAGTTGTAAATCTGCATTGTATGTAGGGGCTTACCCCATCCCTTGCAATACCATTTATATCCCTGTCCTGCCATTGCCTAGCCTTACGGTATACTGCATACAGAAAAGTTCTTGCGCTCCATTTTGGTATAATGACTTATAGTAAAAAATAAACCTAATGATTTAGAATTTTTGTATTCAAATACATGCACATATTTACTGTATACAGGTATTGTGCAAACAGACCTATGGACATAAATTCTGGACAATTGGAACATAGACTTTTTATTGTAGCTTTTACTGTAACTAATTAGAACAAACCTTTTTTGACCACTTTATAAAGTATGTTTCTCTGGTACTTGATACTCTGCCCAAGCAGACCAGCGTCAGTAAGGGAAACGTTCCTTTAGATTTCTTAGTTCATAGTGATTGATAATATGATACGACTACTGTTCTAAATATGAAATGGCCTTTTAAATAGAGACCTGGTGACTACACAGGGAATTATTGTAAATGTTGAAATCATTTTTCTTGTACTTGGAATGACGATTTTTCAGTATTGGGAGTATGGAAAGCAGGACTGCACTATAAAAGGGGAGCCCCCCTCCCCATTTAAACAGGCTGTGCACAATGCATGTTGAAAGGTTGGACAGGCACTTAAAGTGGAAAGGATAGGAGGCATGGTAGCCGTCAGAATTTAGTAGAGTATGACAATAAAGTGATTTATATAAATTTAACACTTAGTCATTTCCCACCACAGTTCACCACCAGTCTGCATAGTTAACTCAGGACCAAATGAATAAATGAAGAAAATTCTCACCCTGTCTGCATGTTGCAGCAAAAATCAAGATTTGTCTGGTCATTCACCATTTTCCCTTCCTGTTAATGTACAGAAGTGGCCTGTGTCACCTATAGCTAAGCAGGCAGGAATGTAGCCTGGTGGGGCAGTTCATGCACATTAAGATTTGATGCTCTTTCTGCACACCACAGGGATATTGCATAGCTGTTCCTGTTTTCTTCCTATCCGCTTGAAGCAGTCTGCCATCATTTCTCAAGAGGCGTTTTTGCCCACAGAACCTTCAGTCTATGTTTGTTGTGTATGAATATTCCAGTTTATCATCTGTCTTTTGAAATATTTATGCATTTAGTTGTTGTTACATTAGTGGATCATAGATTAGATGTACCTAAGGAATTTGTCACTGTGTGCTATTATGTTGAAACCATTATATTTATGCTAGAAATAATATTTATAATATATTTGTTATAGAGTCTTTACAGCCAGTGACTGATCTACATATCTTTCTTTTCTGCAGAGGTCTTCATCATCCTCCTCTTCCTCCAGCGACTAGAATAAAGAAGTTCTGCTTACTGAAGATACTTAGGGTTAATCCCCTGTACCGGGTTGTAGCAGGCTCAAAGCTTCTTGCAAGATGAGCAGTTTCCGAGCCAACTGCATGCAGCAGATATAAAGATCTTAAATGTGTTATTTTTATGAACAGATACTTATTCCTGCAGTGTTCCATGAATATTACACTGCAAATTCAGCACTGTGCATTGTTACTAATTATTCTGTAACTAATGAATGTAACATAAACAACTTATTTCCTTAATCTGCTTCCAGCAATAAAATTTTAATTTGCTACACATATAGTCTTTGTTACAAAATGTATCCGCATAGAAAAATACTTCTAATGTAAATGCAACATTACTAATAATGTAGACAACATCGTAGACATATTTAATATATTCGAGCTCAACATACTCAGAGCACCATGGAGCAACCACATGAGGTCACCCTACAGCCTGTACCTCACCAAATGTGATTGTACTCCATTCTGCATCAGCCAGTGTATAGGACAAAGGTGAAAAGAAAGTCAACAAGATTTTAGTAGGTGAGTAACAACAACGAGGAGCATTTTTCAGTATCGCACATACATACACAATGGACCGAAAGGTATTATAGTTACAAGGGTGTACATGGAGTTGCATAAGAGAAAAAGGCACAGTTAAGCCATTGCAGCGGTAGAAACCAATATAAACACATGGGTGTAGGGGGAGCTGGGCAGGTCCCGGGCAGCACCATTGAAACGGCACAGAAAACAAAAGGTGGCTCAGAAGCATGCAAGTAAGGGTGCCATCCAGCCATTCCATATGGATAAAGAAAACCAATTTGTCTATGATGTTAGGGGGCATGGGTTGTATCCAGTGGTGAAGGCTGCATTTTCCGAGCCACCACTGATATTATTGTGGCCATTTGTCTGGTACAGCCATTCAACTTAAAAGCAGGGTCTAAATAGCCCAGGACTGCCCATTCCTGATGTATGGTGAGCCTGATGTATGGTGAGGAGTGAGTGGATGGGATACAATATTGCTGATATTACGGAGGGATGTATGGAGACATTGGAAATGTGGGAGGGCTAAATCTCAGTACCCGATGGGTTCCCCACCTATCAAAGGGGTAAGCAGCTGCACCGTTTTGGAAGGATGTTTTTTTTAGGAAAGGCAATTGGGAATATTGATTATACAGGCCTTTACTTTTCCAGGTAAAATTCTTTGTGGACCATACTAACATTAAGTATGGTTGTTGTGAACAATTAAAGGCAGGGTCGTGCATGGGTAGCCACCCCATGGATACAATACCTGAAAAATCTAATATAGTTAGCATGGCTGTATAGTTTAAGATTTGGGAGACAGAGCCCACCATTAGTACAATGCTGTTGTAATTTACGCAGTGCCACCCTGGGGTGTTTTCTCTGCCAAATAAAGGTTCTGAAGGCCCTGTTCAACAGGGTCTCATCACCTGCGGTCAATACGAAAGGGAGCATTTGGACAGGGTATAATAATTTAGGGAATATGACCATCTTTAGGTTGCAACCCTCAGAATAGTAAAGTGGAAGATTCTGCCACCTGGTCTATTTTTAATAATAATAAAAAATAGGCCACATCCAAGCAATGTGATTGGTGTACAGTTCACTTGCTCAAGATCTGCGACTGTTGACACTTCTGCAAGGCAGGTTGTATTTGTAAAAAGCAGACCCCTAAAATTACAATATACAGCATATACAGGGATTCATAAGGCTGACCAATCCAGACTTAAGATCATCGCCAATGTGTGAATGGATCTGTACATTGGAACCCTATTATTGAAGGTTCTGTTATGGTGAATGGAAACAGCAGAAGACAAAAAGCAATGCAATATTGTAACTAAAACCTTACAACTGGAGACCCCCTTTACCTACTGTGACCACAGGTGCGTCTGCGACTCCTGGGTCATCAGGGTAGACAGCTTCCCTTAACCTTCCCTCTTCCTCCTGTTCTGTCTGAATATGTTTGTGTCCCCCCCCCAATACGTGTTCTTCTCCCAGCTATTCGGAGTACTCTCCACATCTCCTTTCTCCCCTCCTTGTTGTTACTCCTTTTCCTGATTCTTTCCCAGATTCCCTCCTTTTCTTTGTCATGTTTTTATATCTGGAGGTTTGATGCCGGTGTTTCTGGGGACCCTTACAACTGGTGCATTCCACATGTAACATTTTTGTATCGCTCATGTTTATATTTACTAATAAAAACGTTTTGAGAAAAAAAAACTTTACAACTACAAATATACAACACTTATGTTCAAGATAACCTTCTATTATTAAAATAAGTGTGTTTATCTTAATCAAAATGTTTGCGTGCAATTGTTACTGGACTAACGTCATTTATGTCTACAACAAAGTATTAAGTGAGTTAAATAGTTATGATACATGGAAAAGAATGTGCGTAACTCATGCACTCCCCACCCTGTTTTATTGTGCTTTAGTGCACTTACTTTTTTTTTACACGCTTTTAGGTGCAAAACCATGTTGCAATGTGAGTGGTGCAAACCAAGATCTCACAAACTGCATAGGTTTACATTTAATCTGTAAGTTAGACTAGGAAGCTAGGAAACTACCTCTCAACTCTGCTATTCTGTTTTCACAGTTTAAACTTGCTTCCCCCTTCAGTTTAATGTTTGGTTTTGCCCAGGTCTACACAAACAACAGTTTGACAATTGGGATCTATGATTCACAATTGGTGTTATAACAAATGTCACTTTCATTGTGTACTACATTGATTGCCTTAAGTTGGCCCTAGGGAAAAATCACCCTGTCTGCAGGCCATCCACGGAACGATGTCGATCTCCCATGATGGCCAATGGGGGGGGAGAAAAAAAATACCTAAAAAAAAGAAATAAATGAAATAAAAATGTACTCACCCTTCTGATGTCTTCGCTGGGCACCAGAGCGGTGCCCAGCACCTTCTCCGTGTGGTGCGGCGTCTCTGTCCTGCACGGAGAGGTGGGTATATGCAGGACAGAGACGCCGCACCACACCGAGAAGGTGCTGGGCACCGCTCTGGTGCCCAGCGAAGACATCAGAAGGGTGAGTACATTTTTATTTAATTAAATTCTTTTTTTTTACAGGTATTTTTTTTTTTTTTTTTGTAAACAAAGGATCCGTTTGATCACCGATGTCTTTTGTTTAGGTTTCCCAGAGTTTGGTCGCCATTGGTGGGTTTTTTTTCGTGTCCATCCATGGACCGATTTGAATCCAAAGCTCACGAATATCGTGAGCTTTGGATGAAATTCAGCCCGTGAATGGCCACCTTTAGAGTGAGTCACAGAACAATACGAGACATCACAATACTTATGTTTCTACTGATCTCAGAGGTGTGATGTGACAAAGGATTACACAATAAATAAATAACATTTCATGATGACATTATCCTGTGATAGTGCAAAAGTTAGGATCACATGGTAGGGCTAAATGCAGCCTCTGTAGTATGAGTATTAGCATATATTCCCCTGTCCTACCTTCAGGAATCACTATCTGTCCTGTCCACTTGTCAAAACATGGACCGTTGGATCTGTTGGATAACGTTCCTTAATGGAAATACACAGAGTACATGCAAAGTCCCAAAAAGCGCCTCTTTCCGAGTGAAGAAAACAACCCATTTTCAGAATGATGAAACTGGTCAGTACCAGATAAAGGTTACTTTGTGACCCTATGGATTTTTGGTGTTGACCATTGAAGTGGAAATGTTTGCCTGTCATTAATGAAAGTTCTCAATGACATGGCATCCATATCAGTGGTCAAAGTGGAAATTTAGAAGTGGTGCTATGGAAAAATAGAAAATAATAAAATTGAAAGGATATTTATAATGTTTTCACGAAATTAGTGAAGGAAGTGACGGTATAGCATACCCCTGTATACAACCCCACTTCCAGCCTTGATCCATGTAAAAGATATGTTTAATGGTGTTCTTATGACAGAAACCCTAGCACATGCAATTCCTTAAACAGTATAAAAATATCCCAGTGAGATAACACCTTATAATGAAATGTTTACACGTGGAGCTGTGAACACCATTTTCATACTATAAATTTACAAGTAATTATCACTTGAAATAGAGGTCAGAATGAGCTGAAATGTAAGATATAAAGCATTAACATTTAAACAAAAAACTAAACACACTAGCATGCCTATATAATGTTTAAAAAAATAAATGCCTTGTTGTTTACTTGTATACCTATATATTTAGAAGATGTATGTGCATTATTGTACATACTACTGGTTGAGACTTCCATTATCATATAAAACCTCCTATAAGTGCAACCTTACCATGTTCCTACGTATTCAGCTCCTACATAGTGCTCCATTATTCTATATGCTCTAATACAAGGAGAAATAAAGTCTCAAAGACAAATTAAGGTGCATGAACATGAACACCAAAAAGAACGGGTCACACAAACCTCCAAAAAGCAAGCCTTTCCACAAGTGCACACTTGACTTACACTCCCATAGGTAAAACCATGTTGAATTGCAGGGGAGTTAACCCCTTCGTGACGCAGCCTATTTGGTCCTTCATGACCAAGCCCTATTTTACACATCTGACATGTTACACTTTATGTGGTAATAACTTTTTAATGCTTTAACTTATCCAACTGATTCTGAGATTGTTTTTTCGTGACACATTGTACTTTAAGTTAGTGGTAAATTTTGGTTGATACAGTCTGTATATTTTTGTGAAAAATGC
>JABWIB010000753.1:64056-75409 GCA_016617825.1 Platyplectrum ornatum | reverse complement strand
TAACAAATCGACGGGCATTTGAACTCAAACCCCCAAGTCAAATCGAACCAAATCGGCGAAGATTTGAAATCACCACACCAAATCAACTTATACTGAATACTACAAATCCCCAAGTCATGTCGATTTCAAATCCCGGCGAATACATTTGTAATCCCTCCATCGGCCTTTACTGAATTACTGAATTACAGTAGTTTGGCTATTAGTTATGAATCCATGGCCTAAATTTACTAAGCAGGGAGATTGCAAAATGGGGATGTTGCCCATAGCAACCAATCCTATTNTAGTTGACATTCTCTAGTATTTAATAGGAAACTGGGATCTATCTGGGATTATTTACGATGGACAACATCTCCAATTTTCCATTTCCACAGTCAGTTACAGAGGATTAAAGAGAGAGGAGAATGCTGTCAGCAAACGTATTGTTCTTATTGGATGNGGACTGGTGGGCAGTTGTGTCTTAATATATATATAGGTACAATGGTCTTAGAAGGCTCTNCTGATCAAGAGCCCCAGAAATCGTGAGGCCCTAGACAGCTGCCCAGTGTGTCAATACGTTAAGATAACTCTGCTATATTGCTGCATGAAGTCATAGCTAGAGATACAACACAGAATATTAAACTAATTTTTTTTCTTTGTTAAATATTTGAAATCTTAAACTTCACCTTTATAAATAAAAAGATCGATGGAAAGAGGCTTCTTAACTTTTGTCTGTGCTATTAAGCCCTAACATTCCCTTCAATGTACACGGGAAAGATCCATTCCTGTAAAACACCAGCACCTCTATCTATATGAAAATGTTCCCTGCTTTGCAGTCCCTATAATTCATGGTATTGCATTTTAGCTTAATGCTTAGAATATAGTATGACATCTCTAGTTTACAATTGTAATGAGATGATTTGGAGGCAGCCTTAACAAATGAAATAGGCATTTGCAATGTTATTCTTCTTTTTCTATTTTACATACCATTGACTTGAGATAGAAAAGTTAAGTAAATCAGCCATACATGCATTGACTGAATATTTAGATTTGTACTTTTTAGAAGATTGAGACCTTTAAGAAGCTAACTGTTGTTTAATACACACCATTGCCTGCAATTCATAGGCTGTGATAGCTATAATGGCCACTGACAGTGGAAGGTTATATTAACCCTTTCCACAATATTTGCCATTGTGTAATCAGTATGATTTTTCACAGTAGACATAAGGCTTCCAATATGGAGACCTGGTTGCATTATCCAGATAAGGTATCAATTCTCCTGACATCCAGGGAGAGGAGGGTTAGGGTAAGAATTTTGTCAGTGGTCTGCAATCGAACAGCCCTAGCGGAACATGTCTCGAACAACACTGTCGGAAACGCATCCGTGCCATTGGGTGTAGTTTCCTGTGTGTATCAGGCACTAAAAATATACAAATCGGAATCCAAATGGTATATTTACTAAGCGGTGAGATTGCAGTGAGATTGGAAAGTGGGGATGTTGCCCATAGCAACCAATCAGATTCAAGCTCTCAATTTCATTTTACACTCTGGAGAATGCAAACTCAAATCTACTTGGTTGCTATGGGCAACATCTCCACTTTTCATTCTCATTGCAATCTCACCGCTTAGTAAATTTAGGCCCAAATGTTCTTCTATTTATCATGGGAAATATTAATTGGTGCAGTCCCGCTTTAAGACTTTTCTGTCATTTGACTCTTTCCTGTACTTGCATTATAATGAAGCTCACAGATATTCGTGCACTTATTTTTAAGCAAATGCAGTCATTAACAAGGCTGGAAGATCTAAAAAAAAATAATCATTGTGATGATTTACTGCTGAAATCTTATTATCTCACTCTATCGGTATGGCTTTGAGTA
The DNA here is from genome assembly GCA_016617825.1 of Platyplectrum ornatum. Taxonomy (NCBI): domain Eukaryota; kingdom Metazoa; phylum Chordata; class Amphibia; order Anura; family Limnodynastidae; genus Platyplectrum; species Platyplectrum ornatum. The sequence continues at coordinate 73,556 of JABWIB010000753.1, read as the reverse complement.
CATCGTGATTAATAATGTTCCAAAGTCATTACATTGTAGGGAAGAGTGATGTGACATTGTTGCAAATGTATAATCATTATCACCTCCACTGGAATCCATTTGAATCAAATTAAGTGTGATACATTATTTTTATAATCAAGTACACATAATAAATAAAACCAATTTTGTTCGGTTCTCCTTCCAATGCATTACAACCAAATAAGTTGGGTTTACAAAGAGGTAATCTGACATCAGCAACGATCTACCACATAATATGCAAAACCTGTTCCATTATATTCTGGGAAAGCAGAAAGAGCTATTTTAATATGCATGCATTGGTGACTATTTAAGAGGTGCCCTATTCAGTAATGAGAGGGCTTGGTGAGAGGGCTTGCCCCAAGACAGATAGGAAGAACTGCATGGGTTACACCTGCATTGCTGTGCTGGAGTTCTGTGGTCAGGCCTGATGCAGGTGGGATCCGGGTGTCCCAGCTCACCCAGAGCCACCAGCAAAACTCACCCATGGCGCAGTGCACTGATGCCTGTTAGAGGCCGGTGAGCAGGGACTAGTGATCAGTGCCAGGGATTGTGGGGCGTGGCTTTGTGGGTGGTGGCTGCAGAAGAGACAAAAGCTCAAGAAGTGCTGAGACCTTTATTTCTGTTTGGTTGTTTTATATTATTAACCTGTTTGTCTAGGCCTAGAATACGATTTCTCAAGGCTATTTCTGTTACTAAGGCTTTAAAGGCTTGTTGCAAGTTATACAAGTATTAAGAGTTTGCTGGAAAGCCTTTATAAGCAATGGAAATCCAGCACATGACCTCTCCTCCGATATTGCATGTCATATATTTTATTTAGATGTTAGCAAACCTCGAATCTATCAGGTAGACACTTGATCCAGCAACTTCCTGTCTTTTGGGAAAAATGCCTGCGCTCCCTGTAATATGCTTTTCTCTGGAATATTGTCACTGATGTCTGCCTTCCAAGCTGGGCCTGATAAATGACTTTTTTATCTCTTGCCTCAAGCAGAAAAGGCACTTTTGCCAGTAATCTCTGACTGTCACTTTTGATTACTTCGAGTCCTTTGAATATTTCTACTTGTAAAAAGTGTTTCTTTTCTCCCACATATCTCCCAGAGTGAGAGAGTTTGCCGACTGACAGCTGAATATTATGGAATTTTATTAAAGTTTCTAGCGCCGTTGCCCCAGAAAGATTCAAAACTATTATCACCAGGATCCTTACGGTTTGTGAGCTATCGCTTATAACATACTTGCGAGATTACGATATTCATTTCTGTAGATTCCATATTTTGAATAGACAGATTATAGCCATTTTGTTCTGACAATGTCTTAATTTAAAACATATCATGTGTTTTATGTGTGTGTGATATAGTTCTGTAAGAACATTAGTTACTGTAAATCACTGCATTGTATACATGTATAGCATAGGATTGCAGATTAAATAACACGCTTTAAGATTTATGGCTTCAATTTTCAGATGATCTTGTTAGTTGGTCAGTAATTGTATGAGCCTTAAGGTCTGAATCTCAATAAAATAATTCTCTTAAGCAACCTGTTTGTAAGTGTAATAGCTTCTAGGCTTAAAACGAACTGAGAGCTGCTAGTAATGTATTTATGAACAGTACTCAGTACTCATACACACAGAGACGGCCTGGGCCAGGGGGCAGTGGGACAAGTGCCTACCTGGGCCACTTGCCATCAAGGTATTCAGGGCCAGGGCTGCCTCCCTGTCAGGTCAGGGAGAAAAGTCATTTCTTGTAGCAAGTAACACTCAGAAAACCTCCCTTTAAGGACGGGCCTTTACTCATGGGCGGTGGCTGTGGGCTTTCCTCCAGGCCAGCCAGCCCCTGCATACACAGAGTGCTGTTTGAGTTTCTCTCCAAGACCCTCCCCCTGTCCCAGACCCAGAGCTTTTCAAATTCCGCCCCTGACAGTAAGTGCGAAAAAAGGTTGCGATATCAGTGCCACTCACATCTCATTCTCACAGCGATAATACAGGAAGAAGAGGGAGGGAGGGTCTGTCTCCAGTGAGATAAGCTGATTGGCTCATCTCATCTTGGCATAAATTATCGGAAGCTTACTTCTAATATATTTTATACATGCCTGAAGATCAAATAACTGTATTTGAGAGTTCCAGATACGATTATTGGGCCTTTGTAAAAGTAATCTTGACCATTCACTGCAAAGGTCATTGGGACGATCACCTAATAAATGTACGATCGTCCCCAATAAAAATGTAGTGCATTGCCTTCTTTAGTCACACTATCAGCATGGCTGTTTGTTCCAGCCTGTTTTATTGAGCATGACATTTCCATATACATATTATTCTTAATCTATACTGAATGTGTGTGATAGGTGATATATTTTATATTATTAGTACTTTTTTTGTATACAAAAATAATCCATTAAAGGTTTTTTAATAGTTGCTTTAAAAATCCTGAAAAGATGACAGGCAATCTGATTCAACTATGTCTGTATCTTGTACTAGTCTATTTATGTTGGTACTGGCACCAAGTAAAGTGGCATTTGGTCAACTTGAAAAACGTTATGGTTAATCTCTAAATGAGTTGAACTTTATCTCTAAGGACAGTATCCAGACCAATGGCAATTACATGGTCTGGATACTGTCCTTAGAGATAATGTTCAACTCATAGGGAAGACCGTTATGAACACGGACATCGAAACTCCAACCCTACCTGAAGTTTTCTGTCTCACCCTCCCTTAAAATTAGAGTTTTGCTTATCTCTGGATCAGTGGTCGAAGTGGAAATTTAGAGGTGGGGGCATGGACATTTAGAAGTGGCTGTATGAAAAGACAGAATATAATAGACGTCAATGGAGATTTGTAGTTTTTAAATTACATCAGTGGGAGAAGTGCTGGTATGGCATACCCCCGTATACACCCCCACTTTGAGCCCTGCTCTGGATAGTATGGAAGGACTGAAACCTCCCCCACACCTTTTAATATGCAAACGTATAGTATGCCCACCACATTCCCACCCTGCAGATGGATTACACCCTCAGTACAAAACTCTGTAACCTACATATATATACACTATAGATTTAAAATGCTCAATTATTTTTTAGAATGTTTGGATATGGTCCTATATTAGAGTTGAGCCTGATAGCATCATAGCAACAATTAGAAACTGCAAAATAGTTTTTCTGAGGTGTACACTTACACTTGTGTTGTACTCTAGAACTGTAGCCCTTATGTTCTCACTATCTTTTAAAAATGTATACCATCCTTGGCCCACCATTGGACACCTGAGGATGGTAGTCAACTGCTATATATTTTTGAAACTAGAAAATTTTAAATAAAAAAATCCACTGTATTTTATTACTTGAATAAATGTTTGTCCTTATCTAAACACTGCAGTCCTTTATTTAATAGCAACTATATTAACTATATTAACTAAATATATTTATTTAACTAAAGCTGTATGTGCCATTTATTTAAATTCTCCAGGTCTCATTCATTCTTCTGTCTTGACTCAGGGAATCTACACAATAATCTACACAATAATTGTCTTTGAAACAAACTAAATTCCCAGGCAATCAGCTGGCGAACAGTACATTTTATGTCCTTGATTTAATTATATTCTTGAGGAGAAGTCGATGAAAACATGTAGCCAGAAAATAAAAAAATATTAACACATTTCGAACCATCTGTTAAGATCTGGCAGCAGTCTGTACTGAGGTTGACTGTGACTTTTTTTATTTATATATAATGCTACAAATTATTTAACACCAATTATTTAGTTTTTTATTTTTAAATATATAACCCTTACTGACCTTAGTAGAGGTAAAATTAAATCTTTATATTTAACTTTTTATATCTGAAAATCAATTTGATTTCCTTTTGTAAAAGTAAATTTGGTCTGAAATAGATGTTCTTCTAAATATTCATCTAAATATTTGAAGCAGCTGCTGTATTATACATTATAACAATTTGCTATTTTTTTCATGTGATTTGTTTAACTTTTTCTTCTGCTCCATTGTATTGCTTTTCAAACAGTAATCAAGATTTCTTAGCTGAAAAAAGGTGTACCGCATTACAGAAAGAACTCAGAATTATCTTTTAGTGGAGTATAGTTAGATAATTTTTTTTACCTCGTCAGTATAGAATTATCTTTGGGGATACCTTATTCCGGACATGTAGCCAAGTACTTAAGGCAGGAAGTCTAATTTGTGTAATTGTTGCATAAAAGCAAGAAATCATTATCATAATTAGTCAACTAATTATTCCAGTGCTATTATTTCTTAAAATTTAGTAATATTAAAAAGGTAAACAAGTTTTGATATTGCCAAAAATAATTATATGTCATTTTTTCAATTTGTATGTATAATTTGATTTGACTGTAAATGTCTTCTGCTCATGAGTTTTCATTTTTGTTTCCAAATAAATTTACAAACTCAACAAAAATAGTTTTATGTTATTTTTTAATTACATAATTTTTTTGTCTCTTTATAAAACATCTCCTAAAGTATCCCCCACAACTTTTTGCAAAATGCATTTTTATTATACATTTTAACAGAATTTATATCAGCCCAAAATATATTTATCTTGTTTTAATAAAATTAATAATACATTATTGGCATCATTTTGTGCCTGCGAACCAATGTACAAAATATTTGTTCAAATTTATTTCAGCTATTTCTAAAATACTTTATTCATGTTACTCTGAATTACAGTCTAGCTTTGGAACAACAGGAGTGGATTCTTGTTACATTTAATAAATCCCAGTGGGTCTAGCTGTTAACTTTTATCGTGAGTGTCATTACAAGAGGAAATATATGGACTCTCTGCCTTGGCCTACAGTATAGAGCATAATATATCTGCTCATGACCTGGGTGACCTTAACAAAGTCACTATATCCAAAATCTCCTATAAAATGAAATCCCTACGGAAAATACTGCATTAATTTACTATAGATTGTAGCAAGTAGAAACTGAATTTTAAGGCCTATAAGAATGCAATATTAAGTATACACTGGCTAAAATAACAAAAATGTAAGGTCTGTTAATACATAAATTAATCTATAATTTATGGCACGGAGCAATACAATAGTAAGTGAAGTATTTCAAATGAATATGAATAGTAAAGTTCTCAAGCTGCTCCTTAGAGCTTATGGACTGAAATATTTAGTGACCTGAGGGCACCAACTTTGGAAGGCAACTCAAATCAATTTAGGAAGGCAACTCTTTTCATTTTGGTCATTTCAATAATTTGCTGCATAGTATATTTATAAATAACGATTTTGTAAATAACGATTTTGTAAATAATGACAAAAGGGTGATTTGGTAAAATTATCCCCTGGAGTAGTCTTGAAATGTTTTTATGATACTTCCATGTCTTCCTCCCCCTTTAGCTAATTCAACACTGTCTTTCCCCTTTACCAGGGCTTTTCTTTACAAAAATGTTTAAATGTAAATGGACTGGATCCAGAATTACATATTACTGATCTTTCAAGCGAGTGGGCAGACAGGGTAGGTAAAATGGATGGACCANATCCAGACTTTACGTACTATTGACTTACTCTCGACTTGCAGGTAATGATCAGTGTTACTGTTACACCTATTAGAGCTAGAAAACATAATCTCTCAATTCTAATACTGTTTGCAACTAATGAAATTTACTTCCACTGCAATTCAACATGGTTTTGCCCACTCACTCGTAAGTTCAATAGTATGTAATTATGAATATTGTTTATTAATGAAACATTAGATGCATTAGGGTAGAATAATTTACNAAAGAGAATTTAGGGTTAATAGAAAGAGATAAGATATATTTAATANTAATTTTAGACTTTGGCGTAGGATGGAAAATGAAGTTTTGTCTAAGAAGCGATGAGAGAATCATTTCTTTTTTATTGTAAAGAACACAACATCCAATGAAGGTGATGGCATTTCTATTGAGTTGTTATGTTCCCTCTTCAGAAAACAATAAAGCGCAATAACTGTCTGTAAATAAATATTATTGCCATCTGTGAGGTTCTACACCAGATAATATAATTTAGCTNCTTTGGAATAGTGGACACAAGACACCATTATATTGTGGTATATCATGCTTGATATGGGGCTGATATTTTCACTAACAGATTGTAATTATAATCTAATCTAATTACTGTGTNATCTTTTTAGCTTCATTGTCAAACTTAAAATTTGAATGACCAATTTTAATGAAATGGTAGGCTTTCTAAACCATTTTGGGATAATCTTTACCTGGACTGCACAGAGTGACATCATAAACCAGTAGGCAATTTATGATGTCTACATTCCTTTTCTTCTCTATACTAATATTTTTATGAACAACAGCTAATCTAGACCAGCTCTTAAGTTTCTGTCCTCATGTAAAACACTTGTTTACACTATCCCCATCTAAGTATCAGAATAACTTTCACTTTTCACCCACCACTGGATCTGTACTGGCAATNAGGTGCTTGCTTGAAAATCTTGATCTGGTCCTTTATTCTTATTTTACAATTAAAAAGTTTGTTTTTTTAAATTATTGCCCTTATACACCTGATTTTTAGCTCCTAGTGAGATTCCATGTAGGAAAAAGAATTATAACTTAAATTGAGGATAAAATACAATACAATACAATATATTGTATCTCTGATGATCTGCCTCTGTACATGCATACAGAATGGGGGGGAAACACAGGTAAAAAGAATGGCATAATAGTACACCCTTTGTTTATTCCTTTTGTATATACAGATGTGACACTTTATTCAAAGACATGCTATATGTAAAATCACACAGGTTGTCCTGCTTCTGGCAATGGTTATCCTCTACATTATCCACCTAGCTGTTACTGCTGGAACTGCAACATTTCCGAGTTACTGACATCATGGCATGAAAGCATATTTTCAGGATAAATCCAGCACTGTGGCATAGGGTATAGGGTGTTACATCTTAATGTAACAGAATTGTGGACAACTTTAGACATAACTAAGACTAAACAAGAGACAAAGTGGCTGCTTCAGACTTTCTTTTCTTTTGTTATCTCCTCTTCTCCTGTTTTGTCGTTAAAAAGTACACTGTTTGAGAACATTGAGAACACCCCCCTCCCAAATAAAAACCAAAAACATATATATATATATATATATATATATATATATATATATATATATATATATGATAAAAAAANGAGTGTGTGCAGTGTATGTGCAGAGTGTGTGCAGTACGTGTGTGCAGAGTGTGTGTGTGTGTGTGTGTCTTTCCATCTGTTGAATAGAGATAAGGCATTGTACTGAGAAATGGTGAACTTTTCATCTTCCTGCCATCTCCCCAGTAATGTATTGTGGTTAATAATTGAGCAGGTAGATTGGCTTGGCATTGTACTGTTGGTTTGAATGGTAACCAGAGATTTTCATTAAGGCAGTTTCAGCACCTCCCAGGCTGACAGATCCTCAGATCAGTTGAAAATGAGTAAACTACAAAAACCACATAAGCAGAAAGTATCCTACGTGCAGCTTTAAATGACTCTCACCCATTACTGCTCTCCCAGGAGTTTAATCATAATTTATTTCTGTGCATAAAACAAGTGAAGATAGTATATAGAGAAGCAGGTATGTATCAACCTAAATAGATCTGTTAGAGAATATTTAATCAATAACACATTGATGTATTACTTTGGCTTTGTAATGCTTTAGATATTGTCTTCTTTTACATGTAATTATTAATGGACTCTCCCCATCTCTCTGATTATTAAGAAATACATATAAGGCACAGTGCACGTTCAGCACCAGAGCTTTGGACAGCGATCACAGGTTGATCCTTCACATTTCACTTCAGTTGTCATGTAGGCTGCTGAAACCATACAATCTGTTAGCATTTCATTTCAAATAGCCCAAATAATGAATGAATGAATGATTGAATGGATAAAATAAGATGCCAATGCAGAACATATCAGAATGTGCAGCATATATTAATATGGGTAAAACTAAAACTGAAATATTTATTTTTAAATATTTTTACTGGAAACATTTTTTTTATATTCAATTCATTAATCTACTGCTTTAGCATGAAATAAATTTGCAGAACCATACATGTGATTATTGCTAAAATTTAAGATTTTTTTTACTCTTTACTCGTAGAATTGTATTACTGATATTACAAATCCAAATAATTAGTAGTATAGTATCACGCAACTTTACTTTACTGTGATCATGCAGATCCAATATGGAGTCTACGCCTTGTTTAAGAAAAGAGACAAAGGGAAAGGTGTTTTAAAACACATAAAAAAGAAATTAGCTACAGTATTCTGTGTTTTCTTATTCAGCCTAATGTATTTCCTATTTCATGTCTTCCATGTAAGACATTTTACACAATTCATTGTATTTTAGCAAAATGAATCCAAAGACTTGGTGACTGGAATATTATGTATTAGCGTCTAAATGTTTAAAATGTTACGGTTACGTTTTAATTAGGACCCATAACCTGTGCTGTGCATTAATATACAAAGGAGCTTCTGGTCTAAATTCTTTACTACACACAATCTAGGCTTCATTTTTGTTAATAGCTATTTAATATACCTGTATAACTATGGGCGAAAACAAATACGCTGGGTTTAAACCCACACAAACACGCGTAGAATATATCAAACACACATATAGTAACCTGGTCTTGGATCTGGTATTGTAAGACAGTGATCCTGGTCTATAATGATATAATGCCACTTAAGCTTTTTTTATACTTATATTTTGATCTATACAATTGATCATATTTTTGTTTTTTGGTGATATGTTACATTATTTAGAAATCTATTAGTAAGAAATTATTCTTGACGTTATGTAGCATATTTTGTGTTGTACATGATTTTGTTCATTTATTATTACTATATTTTTATCTGGGCAATGGATACCTTTTCATTTACTACATCATACATTATCTGGAGGTAGTAATGTACTACACCTGTACCTATAGTAATTAATCCCACTCTTAACATTATTGCATGTATACAGTCTAACAATAATGTGCAAAGCAAAACATTAAACAAACAGATGTACTAAACTGCTGTAAGAATAATACTGCAATGTACTTACTGTTACCCATTTTACTACACATTGAAAATAAAATGATTTATTACTAAAAAAATATGTTTTGGGTGATGCTAACATGATTGCAGGTGTAATTCCCTTCATTGAGTAGAATTCTTGCTTTCGCCATGTCTGTTTTATTGAATCATTTATTAAAATTCCCAGTACATGACAACGTGACTCAACATACAAGTGTATTCATTTTACCTTTACAGATTTTTCTAGGCTGAGCGCAGACACTGCCCAAGAGAAAAACCACGAGCTAGACTGAGATGAGAGAATGTCAAGAGTAGAAGTGACACCCTGTTCTCTCTAAAGGAAACACTTGTAAGGTCTGTGCTCTTTTCACAGATAAAATAATGTGTAGAATATATTGTATGCATATAGTAAATCAGTCTATCTATGTAACTATGTCTCTCATATCTATCTATTTATCTTTCTGTCTTCTATCTATCTATCT
>JABWIB010000753.1:31810-49388 GCA_016617825.1 Platyplectrum ornatum | reverse complement strand
TGTTACCTTATGCCTGTAAGTCTTACCTGGGAGTAAATTTAAAGTGGCATACTCGCTGTGGCACAACAACTTGGGTGTTAAATTTGCCATTTGATAACTTTGATAACTTACTAAATTGGAAGATGTCAAGATTATATGAACTCGTGTTTACAAAAGAGGTGCCTTTCCCAAGCAAATTGCCCAACTCGACATGCATCATTCACACAAACATTGTAAAGTGGTAAAATATGTTTATTTAAANTATATGTAAAAAAAATAGAAACCCTAAATAATCTGAAAAATGTTATTAATATTTTTTTTATATAAATCCAAAATCTATCTAAGCATGCAAAAAACAATAAATATCTGAGAGAGATAGAGAGTCATCCCATCTCCCGGGACATGGGCTGAGGCAATGATTTCATGCGTTTGCTTTGGGTGTGATTTACCAACCCACATGGTGCCGGTCAAAAGTCGGCAACGCTGTTTTAGATATTGTTTAAAATGGTCATGTCACGTTGGCATTGTAAAATACAATTTTAGCCCTTTTACCCTGCATCCTTTTCAGAGGTATCTGCTGAAACATGCATGTGGAAAGTACATTCCCTGTGTAAACACACAGAGAGCACCAACAACCGTGGATCCTGTTTCTTAAAACTCCATTTTAAGAAACCATCAATAAAGTGTCTGAGATTTTGCTTGAATGACTGTTCACGCCCATTTCTTTGTCATATGAGTTATAGTCATTATTATTTATTAGGAAAATTGGGAGGTGTATTGTATTTGCATAGCATGGCATAGCATGGTGTTACAATGTACAGTATAGACATGCTAACAAACTTGTATTTTTTTATACATGCAAATACAATTCTAGTTAACGCAGGGTGTAGTTGCTGGTGCGACTGTCCCTTTTTTGACATGGTGTATCTCTTTCACCATACTCTGTATGCCGACAGTCATTTATATGAATGGAGTAGTATGCTGAAAGAATGTAGGGTTATAGTTAGGCAGCAGGAAATGAAAGGGAAAGGATTGGAAGCAGGGAATGGAAGATAGGCAGTGAGAAATGAAAGGTTAGGGTTAGGCAGCAGGGAATAGAGGGTTAGGGTTAGGCAACGGGGAATTGGTTGCTATGGGCAATATCTCCTCTTTTCCATTAACACAGTTTAGTAAATCTAGCCCCAAGGATCAAATGTGAAAAAGCATCCATTGTAAACTATATATCATCAGTAGAATCCTGCTGATACTAATGGTAGAAGTCAGACTAGTATGAAGGTAGCCGCACATCTCTTGTGGTCATCTTGCTGAGCAGAAGGTATTAGGAGCGGTTGTAGCATGTGTGAGATTATGTTTATGTTGCTAAGTGAAAAATTATTTACTATATTTCATATGATTTCATTATATATATATATATATATATATATATATATATATATATATATATAGTATCATTCATAGAAGGGGTAAGATATTGTATTCCATGTGTTTGTTTATGTAACAGGCACTGCAGAGCTGCCCTACAAAACCACATGCACAAGTTTAGTAGGTGCTAAACAATCAATAGTAAAGTTGCTGTTTCTAAAATANAATAGACACATGAATCAATTTTTTGACAGGTTCTATCCATTAAAATATATCAGATGAGAAAACAAAACATGGTGGGATTTATCCAGCTTATGTATCAGCCACTAGCAGATCAATAAGACTACACCGTAACTAAAAGAGTCAGTTATATAATATTGCACAAAAACTTTTAGGTGGGATAAAATGGAAATGATGATGTTACATAATAGCAATTATTCCAATGATGAAAAGCAATGTTCTGTTCAAGTAACATAAATGGCAGTAACTGCAGTCTTCATTACTTAGAAGAGTACTTTAGTATATGTGTATTTGCTGGTACATGAGCTGTGGTGTGTTACCAACCACACTTGTGAGTTTTCCAAAACAAGGGTGCAGTGGATCAGTGACCATTAAGACAGCAAATAGATGACATTATGTCAGTACGCGGTGGTATCCTAACAGCTATTGGTACATTTGCAGAGAAAGGGAGCGGCAGTATACTGGAACATGAAATATTGTGGCCAATAAGTAAAATGAAGGTGGCTTAGGGGAATATTGTGGAGTTAGAAATAAAATTGTGGTTATGATTTGTCTGATGAGCATGTGGGATTAACTGATTTGTTTGGCATGTGGGGGAAATCTAATGCGTTGATGGTCATGTGGGAGATGTGGTGAGAGATCTCTGGACCATCCATGGATGAGCATGACTTAAATGCATGAGGTCTGATGGGCATGTGATATGGATTGTGAGGCATGCAAAGTATTCGAGCATTTTGAGGAGGTCTGATATGCATGTATTTAGACCTGTGGGACATGTTGAAATAAATAAGAACCTAAAGTGGGCTATAGGGAGCATGTGAAAAAGCCTGAGGGGCATGTGAGATGATCTACTCAGCATGAAGACAGCATGTTGGAGAGCCTATGTTGCATGGGGAAGTCTTGGAGTACATGTACTTTGTACGTAGGAGGTGAGGTGCAGTGAGTTAAGTGCATCTCATGTTGGGTTATATAGAATAAGAGATGTGAATTCGGAAATTGTAATTAGTGTCCTATGAAATATAGTTATAGTTAGGCAATGAAAGGAGCATGAATTGTTTAGAAGAAGGAAATATTACGGTAGGGGCAGAAAAGTGGAGGTTATGAAGAAGGGGGTCTTTAGGTAGAACTATAACAGTGTAAATGCTGCCAAGTCCACCAGTGAGAGGGGAATACATTTCCCTTTAATGAGCGGACCTACCTCCGTCTATGGAGAATGCACTGAGATCTGAATCAGGTTGACAATCATTAATTAAATTTCCTTTTAAATAAATAAAAAGAGAACCTTTCCTTTAAAATTGATAAAGGTTAAATGCAGCCTATGGTCTGTTTGCACTATGGTTGTGGAGCACCAGCTGACTGCATGCATTCCAGTCTGAATCATTATAAAGCAATGTCAAACCTCTAATTAATTCTACTCATTTAAGTATTTGACAGATTTACTGCAGCAGTAAGCATGCTTTTCATTACTCTAAATAAGAGAGTAACAGTTACCCACTATGAAACCAGATCAATTACTACTACTACTTTGTATATCATATATAGACCCATATTTACTACCTGTATATGTGTTTATGATTTTGAAGTACATTCCATTAATTCCCTGAAACATGTAATTAAACATATCTCTGCCATCTGGCATCCCATCTGTTTACATAGATTGCTCCTTCAAAACCTTGCCCAGTATCCCTCTATACTACCAGATAGTGGTCCATGTACTGGCTAAAGAATTGAGAACCCTCGGTCTAAACCATCATGATTACATTTACATACTGATAAAATGGGTTCTACGTATGGGAGAAAAGAAGAAATGTATTAATAATTTAATTAATAACATAAGTTCAGGTCAATATAGACTGCATTTGATATGCCTGAATAGCAGTGTATTGCTACAGTGTATGCACAGACATTATTCCAATTAGAGATACATATTTGTTCAGTGTTTAAAAAAATCTTATGTGAAACATATAGGTGTACATATCACATACGNCTCTGTTTGCAATATTTTAAATGACTTCCATTATACAACACTTCTTATTCAGAGTTACATGATTTAGTGGAATCACACTGCATATTACGCAAATATTTTCATTATAAATATTATTAAAAAAATATTTTCTCCCAATTGTCTAAAGATGTACATATATATAGTTAAACCGTTGTACCAAAACTTCTGTCATTTGTAGCAATACACTGCTAATTATAAAAACCATGGAAATATATTTAACATAATCTGTATCTTATAGTGCAAGGCACTATACCCCCTTTCTCTGTCATCTGCAAAGACCCCCTGCTGCTGGTATCCTTTCACCCCACTCCAATCTCCCACTGCCGTTGGTCACNAAAATTCAGGGGCCCCTTCTCCTGATGAGCGATTGCAGTGGGGGCGAATACCGGAAGACTTGGGGGCCCATCTGTCATAAGTGACCCATGCTGTCCTATGCCTTTATCCGGCACTGCACCAATGATACTAGTACCACTAGTTGAGAAGCTCAGATATAGTGTAATTCAGTGTTTGTTTATCCTTTAATTAAACTGATTAATACCATTTAGCTTAGAAAGGGAAAACTCCTCTTTCATTCATCACCCTGAGCTAATGCAGGAATTATGGAGGCAATGTACAGAAACCTAAACCTGACTGCACTGGCACTCCAAGTTTCTCAATTTAATATAGTTTAACGCCCCTTTGACACTTGTGTTTAGTGCTTAGCAGTACAAAACAATCTCTACCCTTCAAGTACATTGGTGAGAAACATATGTCATCATTTTATTTATTTTAGCATTTATGAGCAGCTGAAAAACAGCAGCAGATGTAATTGTAAATGATCTAATGGTTGAACAGGGAAGGGCTGGGCCAGGGGGCAGGGGCAGTTGCACCTGAAGCTTTTTGGAGCCCCTGGTTCTGGGCTTTTTCGAGCCAGCTGAGAGGCAGGCAAAGTTCTTGGCCATTCTGATTGTGTATTACACACAAGTGTGAACCTGCCTCCTTTTCAGCTAGATAGTAAAAGTCATCAGTCATACTGCTGATAGCCATTCTCCCCTACCTACCAAACGGCAACCAGTCAGTGAATGGCTGTCACTGCATAAAAGGCAGACATCGCGGTACTGCACGAGAGGTAAGTTATGATTTCTTCCTAGGAGAAGCTTGACCCCCAGGTTAAAAGTTGCCTGCCCCTGTGGTTGAATATTTTGTAGTATAACTTAATATAAAACTTATTAAATTCTGCAAAGACATTGGAGCAGATCCTTGTGCAAGTCACTTGTGTAAGTATGTGTGCTAGATGTTACGCACAGATTTTAAAACATATGACATTTAGGGCCAGATTCAATGCGCATCATGCAAGTTTTTCCCCTTTCCGCAAACAACATAAGGGAGGAAACTTCTTACCGTAAGAGATGGGAAAAAGTGCACAACGTCTTCGCAGCAGATTGAATCGGCCCCTTAGGCTGGCCACACACTGGAATGATTATCATGGCAATTTTGCAATTATTGGAAATTGGACAAAAAAATTGTTCCATTATGTGGTGCAGAATCTTTCTGGAGGCTCTTGATAATTGTTCCAGTGAGGCCAACAGACGATATTTTGAAATTTTGGTCTTCATGATTGATTATCGTTTGAAGTATTTGATATTGAGTTTGTTTATATTTGTGTCACTCCCCTTAGGGCATGGCTATGATTATTGGACAATGTGTCAGCAAAAATGATTTTCAGCCGACCATAAAACAGCAGAAAAATCGCTTTTTTCTCAGATGATAATAATCATTTTGTGTGTGGGGATGGTGACAGCTCTCCAAGGGTAAATTCATTGAAATCTAGTAAATCATGATTTGTTACCAGCTATAGTACTTTACATTTGGATATCTCTGTTTTGGAGCTAGGATTATTTATCTGCATACCTTATTCCCAGGCTTGCTACTTGACCTGGTGGACCAGTGATATTCTAATCTGAGTGGATTTACTTCCCTATATAAGTGGTTTTAAGGTATTGTTCTGGACACATAAGACCAGATCCATACTTACAAACATACTATTGAGCTTACGAGTGAGTGGGTAAAACCATGTTAAATTGCAGGGGAGGTAAAATGAATGTTAGTGTTTGCATGCAGGGAGAATACGTTATACTGAATACTTTTGCATGTAGGGAGAATATACAGATACTGACCAGTGTTACTGTTACACTGATATTAGACTAGGAAACATCATCTCTCAAAATTTAACTCCTCTGCAATTCAACATGGTTTTGCCGACTTGCTCATTAGTTCAATATTATATATATGGACTGTATATTATATATATATAATATACAGTCCATAGCCTTGTAGAGGAGAGTGACAAGGGAGTTCATCCCCCTTTCTCTTTCACAAGTCCAGACCACCAGGTATATGGAGTTCTGGATCCAGCTCTTTGTTTTCTAATACTTCTCTAAAAGTTTACAACAATGGACTTGATTCAGAGCGGCGCATCTGTCTGCAAACCAGGCGGATGCGCTGTGAAGTCCCAATCTGCGCATACGCAAATTAGTCATTTACCAGACGGATGCGGGCACAAGTACCCAATCCGTCTGGAATAGCATTCGTCATATTAAAATGAAAGAATGGGTGTTCCTTGCCCCATCTCTCATTTAAATATATGGTTTTGCAAGGGATTTGCAGGTAATTATCCAGGAGAATTGTCCAATAAAAATGAGAAATATACTGAATTATTAGAAGTGTTGTTATAATTTTTTTGTCAAACATTGCACTGTGTGATTGTCAGCAAGCTGGGCAAGCCAGCATTAACCAAATATATTACTCTGCCTTTCATTCATAAAAGCCGGCAGAGTACTATGTCAGCTTTCATTTGCAGCGCAGAGACTCCGACTATAGAAGCCAGAGCCTCTGCGCTCACATTTCAGAGTGCAGGTCTACCCATCTCCCTTGCTTGCTATTCAGTGCTGGATCAGGTCTAGTAAGTCTAGAACAATGGAGACTGCATACTGATAGAATAATGTATAACATACATTAAGGAGTTATTTGAATTTGTGAAAGTTGTTTCAGTAACTCGCCCAAAATATGGAACTGTCAGTATCTACCTATTGCACACAGCTGATTAGGTAGGATCTTATATAATTATTAAATAAGAATAAACACAGTATAAATAAATAAATAAATAAATAAATAATAGGTAACAGAACTTTTCATACAAACGGTTCCATATATCGTACACAGGTTTCCATAGAACACACCTCTCCAGTGAAATGAGGAAAAAAGAAGACAAAGACGTGTAATTGTTTCCATGGTTTTTTGAAGTACTTCTTTTAAGCTTGCTGCGTAATCAGTGACTGGCACAAGGGTAATTCAGAGGGGACTGAATGTGCGGTGTTGTGATTGATATTGCTAAAAAGCAGACAACGTAAAAGCTCTTTATCAGCAGAATGAATGATAGGTACAAATAAGCTTCAGCACACCAGCTCTCTGCATGAGATCCGCGGGAAGCCTGTCTCGCTGGCATTCATTTTCTGAGCATTTTCATTTACCGGGAATTTATTTATATAAAATTATTTAACTATTATAGAAATGCACATCCAGAAAATAGCAGTAAAGACAGTTCACCCCCTATTGCAGTCTGTAATGGGAGATTTAACTGGAAAAAATAATCAGCAGCAATTGTTAATGTCAAATAAACTCCAACTATCTCTTATTTATATATGTCTATAGTAATAATTCCGGGGGAATATTAGCAGCAAAATGATGTATAATTTATTCCTTTTATTGTATCGCAATTACTGTCAAGCTCCATTTTACATAGCTGAAAATGGCAGGAAACTGTATTAGCACTAATTTACTAACAGTATATGATTGTCTATCGCTCAGCTAGTCATAAACATGAAGTATAAGTGTATTCAGCAAGAGGTATCGCCAACATGACAGGCTCTGGGCCTGAGTCAACAAGGAGGCGGGCCTGGGTCTAGGGGGCAGGGGGGAGGTTTGGGAGGGCAAGTGGTGGCCGGGGCTTGACTTTTAAAGAAGCTTATGCACAAAAAGGAAAGAAATAGAGAGGTTTACATGAGTGCATTAATTAAAAGTTAAACATGAACTCCAGAGTTATGATCCAGCCATACTTTTTTATTTTTATTATTATTATTAATATGTATTTATAGGGCACTGCACAGTATACGCTTCACTGTACATTAGGGTTTCACTGTTAAGGAGCTCAAAGTCCTGCAAAAGTTGGAATCCTATCTACATATTCCCTGCTTCCCACATGTTTGCCATTTGAAACAAAATGGTGTTTTTCCTTGAATGAGAATCCAAATTTGGTGGAAGAGATCAATTCGACTAGGGACTCCCCAATTTTGGATCTGTCGGCTGTCATCTTATTTAAACCACTCACCCAAATCTCACCCAATGCCCCACCCCTGGATGGTACAACTATGGTTACTATGAATGGGCAGGGGTTTGAAATCAAGTCCCTCTTATTCATAGTAAAGCTCGGGACTGGGACAGTGAATTACATTAAATCACTGATTCAGCTTCATGTCCAAGGAGAAGTGCCCATTAGTCATGAGTCTCATGGGAAATCTGGAAGAATCTGACCCTAAAGTACTATCATTTTATACAGCCCAATTATGGTGAAATACAGTTGCATATCTCCAGTATTTTATAAAGAACAAATAACAGTTATTTAAGGGAAATAACTGGAGGTGTCGTTGCTGCAGCTAGTCAC
This sequence comes from Platyplectrum ornatum, assembly GCA_016617825.1. Taxonomy (NCBI): domain Eukaryota; kingdom Metazoa; phylum Chordata; class Amphibia; order Anura; family Limnodynastidae; genus Platyplectrum; species Platyplectrum ornatum. Next base: position 41,103 of record JABWIB010000753.1, on the reverse strand, counting down.
ATTCCTAACATGACATATTATTGAAGACAACCATGTAAAATACTGACCATTACTGTATGCAAATTAGATTTCACAGTATAAGCATAAGGGTAAAGACACATACATCAGGTAGTAAGAGAGCTATTACTATAAAAAATATATATTCCCTGCTAGAGATGTCTGCAAAGCTAAGGTTGGATGTAAGTATAGTGTAAGCCATGACTATATTGTATATTACTAAATGTGCAAGTGTATTACTAACCCCTAGACCACTCCTAGACTAAAATAGTGTAGTGTTTTTATTGACAAAACTGTGCTCTAGAATTGAAATCTCTTCCACGCTCCATATTGGCTGTACGCATATTGTACTATGAATCTGGTGTGTTCCAAGCACCTGGAAGGCAGATCATGCTTTGGTCACCCTTTGTTTCCTATGATTAGTTCATGAATTCCTGTCAGTGACTGGCATTACTATAGGCTAGGTACCTAGATAGGGACTTTTTGTATCATTTTCAGGAGCAGGAAATAAACTGGATATAAAATCATTTCATGTACTGAGTGCAATGAAAAAACACAAAAATATATAGTTATTTATTCAAGCAGAAGATACTTTTTACATTAGAGTTTGAAACATCTATAGGTTCTAGGCTTTCTGTTCAATACAGTACTATTCGTTTATGCAATTGCCCCACTATAATTAAATATTCCTAAGTGAAGCCTTCGTTTATGCATACCCCCCAAAAAGAGGTCTGCCCCAGGTAATTGCCTGACTAATCAATTCCCTGCACATATAACTAAAGCATAAGTGGTAAATCATTCAAAATAAATTGACATCACAGTTGCCGACATTTGTGTTCTCCCTTCCGGGAAAACAAGAAGTATGTCAGCATGGGGGGTGGGGCAAAGGGGGTAAGTCATGCAAATCAGGTCTTAAGTCCTGCCCTGATTGGGAAATTGCCTGTTTTCTGTGAGTGGGTGGGACTTACCATCATCAAGCCCCACCTATTAATTGTAGCGCTCAGGGCTGATGCAGTTATGTACATTAAAAATCACTACCTGGTCCCGGGAGATTTCCTGACTCTCCCGGGATACCGACAGAAGTGCCCAAAATTCAGCAATGCTGATATACTTTAATTCCACATTATGGAATGTACCCAGACTCCTGTACATCCTGCGCACGTAGAATATGAGTGTTCTATCCTGAAGTGCTTATGTGCGATAATATATTCCTCTCCGCATGCATGGCACTTCAAAACCCATTCACTTACCTTAGCATTTCCACATTACAACCCATGTAAATTGGGGCTCATATGGAAAGGACTTTTCGCAAGAGCTTACCAAGTACTTACTGTACAATATGATATGTCTCCCTCCACCCACAATGCATACACTCTGCACACAGACAGGTCATCATACCCCACAGCCATAAAGGATTCCAGCACGGCATTCAGGATCAGTTCATGTGCAGATTGGTTACATGGTGTACATAAATATTCCACATGCGTAAATAGGCTATCATACTGAAATCTGCATCCAGTCCTATGCCTCAATATAGATTTGTATTATTGTGGCATACTCAAACCTCTACTCTGCTCAACTGTATCTGATGTCAGGCTGCATAATGTAAAGGTAATAGAAACAATGATAGACACAGTATAGTAGAGGCTCTGCTATCTGCGAATGATTTGAGTTTACTATCCCTATCAATATCTTTATATAGTTTCCAAACATCTATCTATAAAAACATATCAGTTTGTCATTTTACAAATGTATAGTGTAATGGCCATGAATTATTTATGTAGTACTTTCTTCCCAGAGAGATAAAAATATATATATTTGCAGAGAATGCAATGAAAACAAACTATACCGCATAAAACATCTATGCCAGGAAGAGTGTTATAAAAAGGCCCAGAAAAGGATTTTCTTTTTTATATAAAAAAAAACCTATAAAAATCATAAACCTAATGGATTCTAGTTTCCATGGAGGAATATGAATGTTGCATTGCATTGTAATTTGGGTGTGGTCTAGTGAATTGATGGGGGCCAACATCATGTAATATATTCCATAGCAATGATGTGGTGGGGTACATCTGACCAACATTTGGGGCTATATTTATTCAAAAGCGGAAAAAGAAAAGTGGAGATTCTAACTCTCACTTTCCTATTACATACTGGAGAATGTCAGTAAGAATCTGATTGGTTGCTTTGGGCACATTCGGCACATCTTTCTATTTCCTCTGCTCAGTTTAGTAAATCTAGCCTTTTATCTCTAGCATAATTTATATTATATTTTTATGCAGAGTTACAACCTAACATGGATTCTAATTCCAGTTATAATCCTCTTTTTTTTAAGTACCTTAAAGCAGAGTTGCTGACTTTTGGTTTCTACCTCCCGGGAGAAGTCAAAGGCCGGAACCATGGGGGCTGGAAAGAGGGTGTGATTTATGTAACGCATAGTGTTTGCTATGGGTGGACGGGGCTTGACAGCATTAAGCCCCATCCACTACTGTACCTCTTGGAGCCGAGGCATGGATTTATATGGAATCACTGCTTCAGTTCAAGTCCTGGGTGATTTGCAGACTCTCCTGGGATACCAGGGGAACTTCCCGAAACTTGGGAGTCTGGCAATCTTACAGGCACCCCTGCCGTAGAGCAACATTTTATAGAAATACCCCTCTCTCTTATTTCTTTTCTCTTCCCTTAAGCTGGACATACACTATAAGATAAATTGTTCCAATCTAAGCATTTTTAAAGAGTGGGTATAACCATGTTGAATTGCAGGGGAGGTAAAATGAATGTCAGTGTTTGCATGCAGGGAGAATACTTTATTTTTGCATGTTGCACACAGATACTGACCAGCGTTACTGTTACACTGTTATTAGACTTGTGCTGGTAAACATCATCTCTCACCTGTAATACTGATTGCAATTAATTCAGTTTCCCTCCCCTGCAATTCAACATGGTTTTACCCACTCTTGAAAAATGCTTAGATTGGAACAATTTATCTTATAGTGTATGGCCTGCTTAAGAAGAGGCTCTTTGGCTCAGGCCCATAACAGGCATATTAGGCTGTATAGCATGCTAATAAACACGGCTATCCTTCTAATCACAGGCCATTATGCTAATCACAGTTACCGCTATATACCCATGTTTCACACCAATATCAATACTAAGGGGGGGGGTTATGGGAATTGATATAGTGTTGTTAGACTTAGTATTAGCATACTGACTCCAGTAAGACACGGAAGAGGGAGGTGAAAATGATTGCTATCACAGGCTTTGAATAATTAATAAAAGACCTTTCACAGTAGTCTGTTTTAGACAACAGTGGTTCAATATAGGCTTAACAGGTCCCTATTAAGTATGCAAGGTCCTGCTTTCATTAGTTCTGATGCAATCTGCATAGTCTCTAATTACAAATAAATGACATATTGCCTTTTCCACTTTGATTTCACCATCATATAATCTGTTTGTTTCCAAACATGTCATGTGACATTATTATGGCGGAGGAGTTCGGACCTCTGCTGCGCAATAGTCGGAGCGAGTGAATAATCTTCACATATTTGTCGGTGGGTTTCATCCACACATTGCCTAGATAATAGCCGGATGATGTGGCCAAGAATATGATTTTGATTCTGGCTGTGGTGAGGAAATGAGAAAGAGCAAAAAATGGGAAATAAAACAATAACAAAAAAGAAAGGAATTAAAAAAGCAGCACGGACAGAGCAGGGTAATTATCCCTTCGCTCTATCAGGAATACAATTAAGCCAGCTCTCCACAAGCCCCCTGGATATTGTGGTTTACTAATTAACAAGTGGATATGCAGAGGCCTTAGTCAAGGCAATTATGGTGAGAGACAGGCTTTAGGATTTCTAATTACACATCAGACTGCGACACATGCTGAATCAGAAATTAACAAGGGTCTTTGGCATTAAAGGGAATACCTAGCAAGTGATTACTGCCAATAAGTGATTTAAAACAGGTTTGGGGGACGGATATACATGTGATGGAAATCGCTTTGTATTATATTTTCACTTTGGCGAAGGGACAGCCAGCATAATGGGTTGGAAAGAAAAACCACAGGTGTGAAAATATCCACAGCTTGCTTGGTGTCAGTGTAAGAACCTATAGCAATCGGGCCAAAACCCTTTTTCTAATAGATATACTACTACTAATAGTAGCTAGATAAATATAATAAAGCACTATTTTACATTAGACCATCCAACAAAGACAATTTTAAATGTCATATTGCAGATGGATCTCTACGATCAGGCACAGCACCCCTACGTGTTGGCACACTGGAGGCTGTACTGCTTGATGCACCGATCCACGATCCATTGCAATAATCGGTGGAGTCTGCATTCAGTAGGGTCTAATGGCCTGGGACCAATCATAGTCATTCAAGGTGTTCTAATCTGAGATAGGGGCTGATTCAGCCCTGCGTCTCCGCCAGCCAGATCAACTCCACGCCTTTGCGACTCCGCAACATGGCCCTTTTCTCATTTCCATATGCGCTTTTAGCAGGGCTAAGTCTGGACATGGTGCAGGCTTAGCGCACACACACAGAGGCAGGTAATGACCTATGGACAATTACCTGCCTCATTAAGTGTAAAAAAAGTTTACATTGACTGCCAGCTTTCATGCTCGGAGCGAGCGCTGCGAGTACACAGTAGCAGAGGCTCCGGATACAGCATCCAGAGCCTCTGCAGTTTTTCAATGAGCGCAGGGATGCGGCATATGGCATGCCCTTCACCTGGTGGCCGCAGCATACGGCCACCAAAATCCATGAATCAGGTCCATAGTCATTATATAACATGGGATTGTTTCATCTTAATACAGGTCTAATGGGCCTAAGCATATACTGTGTGATGGAGCTCATTTATTATGTGTGTTATTTTATACCCCGTTCAGACTGCATGCAAATAGTCGGGGCTTTCGTGAAAATGCCAGGCTTCAGACCCCGTATTTTTGGAAGCTTCAGGCCAGTATTTTGGCATGTATGTCTTAACAGAAACCCCAGCTCTCTCTAGCTGGGTCTTAGACCCGGCTGAAAAGAAGGGTTTTCCTATAAAAGCCGGGTCCAAAGCTGCCTTTGCACAGTGTTGACCCAGGTGACCCCAGATCAACACTGTGCAGTGTGAACGGACAGCGGTCTGTGCGCCCACAAACCACTTGGATTTGAAAACACTGGCGATTTGTGGTAATCTAAGCGTAGCATTAGAGGGGTAACTTGATTTAACTTGCACATAATTTTTATATTGTGCATGTGTGAGTATCTCCTAATATATCCATACCAATTGCTTTAATTCAACCATTTTATTGAATAAAGCTCGGCACACACTATGATGATTTCTTATCCCAACAGGAGGTGGTCAAATAAATGGGACTATTAAATAGGGAATGTGTCAATATCAAAGCTACAGCCTTCTGCTAGGATCGATAAATCTTGACAGGAGACTCATATAGCTAGCCTATTGGATAAAGGAGAGAAAGAGAGAAAAGTGCTCTGAACTGTCACCAAATACAGACAGGGACACAGCACTGCAGCACCTCACACACTGACCGGCTGCATGAGAAATTAACAAATGATAAGTATACATGCCATTTACCTGCACTTCATAGAAATGCTATGGTCTGGTAATAACTCATGAAATGCTCACTTGCTAACTGTAGGTAGTGAAATTGCTCTTAAGTCCGCAAGGGATAAAATGCATTCTGATCTTTTCCAGATTCACATACATGCTTGGTGTACAAAATAGTCACTGAATAAAATAAGCAAACATTCAGCAATGTCCCCAATGATTAAATCGGGAGAATGTAAATTTTACTGAACTCAATTACAGACTTACATCTGACAAGTTTAAACAAGTCCAAATGTAAGGGGATTGCTTATTATACAAGTTATAACAGACACGCGCATTTTCTGGCAACATTTTCCAACATTCTTAAAGTGAACCCTGTAAAAAACAGTGCTGCAATAATACAAGTTACACGTGCTTATATTTTATCTTGCTTGCCATTATTACATTTGGGTTGTTTGCATAGTATCATTAAATATTGTGTATACAACAAGAGGCATCATATGCAGTTGCTGGTGCGGAGTTTGGAAATCCTACCTTAGGATTGCCAATTTGTCCTCACTTAATGTGTGCCATGTAAACGCGAATCAACGTAAATCAGTGCAGTACCAGAAGAACCAGTACCAGTCTTAAGGGTATATTTACTAAGGAGTGTGTGCATGTTGCCCATAGCAACCAATCAGATTTAAGCTCTCAGTTTAATTTTACACACTGGAGAATGTGAACTCGAATCTGATTGGTTGCTATGGACAACATCCCCACTTTTCAATCTCACTGCAATCTCACCACTTGGTAAATTTAGGCTTAAGTTCTTGAAAAGCACTACCCTTTACAAAGCACTAGATATGGTTTAATATGCATTCAGGGGCNTAACTACAAAAGGCTGGGCCCCATAGCAAACCTTTCAACAGCCCCATACATATTTTTAAAAATGTATGTATATATAATGGGGGTCCAAACTGCTATAAAAAAGTGGCGGCCCCCAACTGCAGTAAAACATAACAATCTGGCCTTTCATTTAAGGGATCCCGTTCCCAGAAGCTCTAGATCTCTGACTGCTTGGGAGCCTGGGTAATCCGGCAATTGGGCCAGCGGGCCACCTAGGGCTGCAGGCCCCATAGCTATAGTGATAGTTACGCCCATGTATGCATTTCTCTGCTGCCTATAATAATATTTATGAATAATTTATATAACTAAGATATGGGTAAATATTCCTAGCAGCAGTTTTTTCTCATTGGCTTTGACTCATTCACTTAACTACTTTATAAATAGACTCTATAGTAGGCTGTATTATGTGACAATATGGATGACATTTGGCATATCCTATACTCTCTTGTAGATATTACTCCATTACTGAATAAATCCAAGTATCTGGTTTGTATTTGGAGAAATGTAAAAAAATATATAATTTACAACGGTAGAGTTTACATTTTACACAGTACATATTGAATTTTAAGAACCTAAAAATCAATTACTGCAATGGCTTAAGTTATAAATACTTTATATATGTANATTAACAATCGATCGATTCCATTGTCTTAATAAATATCATTATATAAAGAGGGCATCTGATCTACCAGGTCATACATATAGAGAGAGTGCATGCTAGGAGGATCAGTCATTGTATTTGTATTGTCTGTCTGTGATATTATAGTAATCAGTCTTATTGAAAAGATCCAGTCATACATGATGAACGTTTGATTGTGTAAACAAACGAACAAGTTTTCTTTTATGGTATCAATACATTTTATATTTAAGGCATGTGGGCTTATGTATGGTCTATGTTTATGTGTATTGATGTGATGCTGTGCTAAAGCTAGGCCACATTTTACACACGCAGAGCTCTGGAGAGCAGCAGTAGAGTCGCAGCCGATATCCAGCTGTTTGATTGGCCGAGGGAATTGCTATTCCTGCTGCGCTGACTTAGCCAAACACTATCTCTGCTGTGCCTGGTTAGCCTAATAATAGAAAAAATATGATTTATTATTGCTCTGAACTCTTCCTAAAGATAAAGATATATCGTAAAGAAAAATAATAAAGACAGCATTACTATTACATATATTGTTCTTTCCAAAATAAACAACTTCTTGTTTCATTATTGCAAAACCTTTATAATTATATAGATTCAAAAATGTTAAAATCATGTCTAATAATCTAGCTTATGTGTTGGCTTTATTATTGGGAAATAACTGAATATATGAAACAGGAGGTCTGGAGTGAAAGGCCAAGGAATTTACATTGTGTTGCAGCGCTTAGGTAGGGTCTATAAAGTTATTAGTATTTCAAGCAGAAATAAGTAGAATCATACATTTAAGACTTTAAACCAATTATTTGTTACCCACAGTCCTCTTGTGCAAGGGTTTGGTAAAGATTGGGCTAGGAAGACCCCTGAAGATTTAGGTAAAACAGGCTCAGTGTAGGATCACTTGCCCACTGCCTTGACACAGGGTTTTGCCATGTGGATCATTTGTCCCTGGTATTTGACCCCCCCCCCCCCTCATCTGGTATGTAAAATATACATATGGCCCAAAGTTCAATACATTAGATTTTGTGAATGTAACATCTTGCACACACACACACAGAAGATATAAGTCTGGGGATTGGCATTCGTCATCGTCATTTGCGTAAGTCCTCTAACTAGACCCGGTCCATTGTTTGGTGGTGTGATTGTAAGGTACTCTGAAGGCCAGGGCTGTAACCATGTATTTTAGTACACTGGGATGACAAAAGATGACACTGGCACCCCAGTCATTATATACCTTTTTTAAATACACCGGTGGCACCAGTCGCACACCCCACATTGTTGTGGTTCGGGAGATACAGCACCTGTTATTACTCACAATGTAAGCCTATGGGCAGAATGTGCTGCACGTTGTAACTCAAAAACCAAGCAACCTACAGATATGAGCTCTTGGGAGATGAGAGACCTTATCTGAGGGTTAAAATTAGTGGCGTCCTGGCTGCCTAGAAGATGCTTCCAGGACATGTGGTCACTGACCACCAATGAGCTTACAGTGTTCCTGGTCTCTATCAAGCTCATTGGTGGTCATTGACCACATGTTCTGGCTGCAGCTGCTAGGCAGCCAGGATGCCTCAGAGTAAAATGTTTTTTAAACCCTTATGTTAAGGGATAATCTGTCAATGGGGGATGTGTGTATTGGAAGTATGGAAGATTGAAGAGTAAGGGTTGTGTTCAGGGGAGGGGAAAAAACTTCCCAAGTGTGTATGTACATCCCAATCTCAGTGCCTACCAAAAGTTTACATTTAATGAGGGGCTGGAATCTTAAGGTAGGTACTGACAGTGGTATGTCTGTGTGCGTAAGATTTTCCTAAACTTCTCTGGTAACACTTTTAGCAATCACGCCCACTTCCCATCATTTGTTATGCTCTTCCCATATCATGATGTCAATTACAAATACAGTTCTGTCACAACTTCTTCCACACTCTTTGTCAGAATTTTGAGACACTGCTACGGTAAGCAGCTGCCACATGTACTAATGGACCTTTACACCAGTCTTTCAGTTCTTTACCAGAATTATCCCCTTCTTGAGGCCCAAGAGCATCTTCTATGTAGCCCAGGGTTGCCTACTTTAGCAAATGGATTTCAGGGAGATTGTGACAAGCGCTGCACAAAAGGGGTGTAACTTGTGCCACCAAAGGGGTGTGTCCTGTGGATAGCTCCACCCATGGGTGTGTCTTGCTCTGCCATGAGAACTATTTCACAATAAAAATAGC
>JABWIB010000753.1:15336-25498 GCA_016617825.1 Platyplectrum ornatum | reverse complement strand
GAAGTTTCCCAGCATTATGTACTGGGCCTAGTCCTGTATAATTCCTTTGTTGGTGACATTACACATTACACATGCCTATTTGCAGATGATGCAAAGACATCAATAGAAAAAGAAAACAGAAAAGATATTTGCTAGAGGACACACTTAATACCCTAATTCATGTATAGTAATAATAGTAAAACTGTATTGGCTAATTAATTAAAAGGTGCAAAATATTTAAAAACAGACAAAAAATNTATATTCTCTCTGAACCAAAATTAGTTCCAAATTGCAACACCGGTGTCCCAAATGTTGAAGGTGTGCTCACTAATGTTATCTAACACTGCTAATAAAAGCTACTGGTTTATAAATAACAGCTGATAATAGCAATAATTTTGCCAAATCAACAGTCAAATGTAGCAACAAGGGACCTGATCCTGAGTTTCTGGCGGGGNCANNNTGNCCCCGCCAGAAATCGCCNTATNCGTGGTAGAAACTTGTAACTCTGAATAGCAGTAGAGATAAACATGCCATGCGTCCGTCTCCCCTGCAGTGTGAAATGCAAGCGCAGAGGCTCTGGCTTCTTCTGAACAAGTTTAAATTTAAAGTTAAAGATAAAACAGTTATGTAAAACATTAAAAAAACAACAATAACACATTTATTAGATTATTTTATTTTCACTTTTTTTAAAAAACATTGCAGGGTCATTGGAAGCAGGTGACATTGGAAGCTTCTGAGTCTTACGGGTCCTGACATGGTGTAAGTTTCGCCTCAGTCAACAGGGCTAATCACTTGGAAAACCATATGTAAATCAGAGAAGAGAATGTAACATTTGTATATAGACAGAGGCACGCACATTAATCAGAGCCTCAGTTTACAGTGCACTACCCTGTTCTCACATAACAAGACAACTAAAATTGTCTAAGGCATAAATCATAAAACTTACAAATAAGAATAGACTACATAAAANAAGCATGTAAGGCTTGAAGCACAGAATGGACAGGGGGATTTTAGAATATATTAAATGTATCAAGGAGTGTAACCTGGTACAGTAGGATGAAATTATTAAGGATGAATTGGAAAACAATGGTACGCATATAAAAGTGCAGAAAATTCTAATCACTGAAATACCTAAATATGCGTTGTAGGGCATGGATGCGGACGCAGATGGATGGNCACCTGTGCCCCCATCTGTCCACATACTTTGACGTTCTGCACATGCATAGATCGGCTTCTCCCTGCACATCCACCTGATTTCCAGGCGGACACACCACTCTGGATTAAGTCTGTGGTGCAGTATCTTTAACTGATTCATTGAAAAGCTCATTGTTAGCTTTAACATATAGATGTATATCTTAAACANTACAATAAGCTGCTATGTTTGCTAAACTATATATTTAATAATACATAAAACTAGTCATGGTGACCTCTACTTTCTCCACAATGAAATGACAATTTTAAGCATGTCCTAATTGTAAGATTTATTTCACCTAATTACTAAAGAGCAGATGATGCTTGTTACAACAGTTGTTTATATGATTGTCTCATTAAGCCCCTACTCTCATTTGTATTTATAATGATGAGGACTATGGAATCCATGGTGCCTAGCGTGTCTCATGATCTCCTCTCTAGTAGATGATGAAAAGGAGGAAAACATTAAATGGTCTGTAAATAACATATTGAACAAACAGCAAGAACAAATCCCATTAAAATAATGCACTTAGCTAAAAACTCAAAATAATGGTGCTAATTAAATGGCGAGTAGAGCATAGCTTATCTCTGCAGACAGGAAATTATACCTTGGACCTCTGTGTCTGACTTTTAATAACTCCTTGTATAAAATGCCACGGAAAATGAGGAAGCACAATGATAATCAAACTGCACGCGCAATGTGATTGCAGAATTATCTTTCTCTCCCAAATGTGTCCCTGGTTAACTCCTTATCACGTATTACGGAGCAAAGATGACAAATGCATTAGTGATATAAATTATCATGCTCTCATCTTACCAAATTGTAGAATACTGCCATTGCTGGATGCCTGTATTCTTCTCATTGGTATTTATGTGAAAGTGCTACAATTTAAAGAATGCTTTTAGCTGTCTGATGAAATGTATGATTTTAAAATTCCTGTAAATATGAAAAAAAGTATAGTTAGATACAGTGTGCTCCTATAAGACAGATCAATTTACTATACATTAATGCACCCCCTAGCTGTGCGTCAAAAGATGTTGGATGAGTTTCTGCTTTTCTCTCTTTACCGTAAACAAGACCATTTTCAGGTTTTACATCAGGGTCTAAATTTACCAAATTGCTGGATTGAAAAAGTGGGGATGTTGCCCATAGNAAACAATCGGATTCAAGCTCTCATTCTCTAGTACGTAAAATGAAAGTGAGAGCTTAGATCTGATTGGTTGCAATGGGCAACATCCCCACTTTTTCAATGCCACATTTTAGTAGAGAAGAAAGAGAAAGAGAGAAAAGCAGAAACCCATCCAACATCTTTTGTATATTTGTATATATTTTCTATATATGGTAGCTGTATATCATGTGTGTGCACCTTTCCCTTTCATGCCTACAGTTCAAGAATCACATTTCAAGGCTTGACCAATGTTATTGAGAAGGTCATGGAGCTGAGTTTAAAAATTTTTTTAATGCGCTTGTGCAAATCGGCAGTGAAAGACAGTCGCACTAGTGCCCATCCGCCTGCTTGCGCTATATAGTTATATGAGAGGAAGGGGATGCTGCCTGCGCTTCCGAACATATACTTCTCAGAGATGGAGCAAGTTATAGGTGTAAATCATTTTCCAACGTGAAAATGTCCTGTAAAGTAAAAAAAAAAAAAATCAAGTAGTTGTTAAAAAAAACATTTATATGGGGGGAAAACGCAGAGACTGCAACTGTTGAAGCCGCTGGCTCTGCGCATACGCTGCGACGACAGGGAAAAATCTGTTTCCGTGAGTCCTGTCTAAACGTGTGTCTTTCCGCACATCACATCCACCTAAAATTCTGCATTCAGTCCAATATGTTAATGATCTAATATAGTGAATGAATGATGTAAAATATAAGACTTGCAAAGTATTTTTTTGCCTCAATAATATCACATATAACAAAGCAATGTAGAAATCAGCGTATGTAGGAAAATGACTGAAGACACTGCATCTTTATTCAGTGCTATCTCTGGTTGTAATTTATAATATTTTATAGTATACTGTAGAATGAAATAATATAGAATTTTGGCTGAATCCGCTGCTCTTTTGAGAGATAATATTATTATTGTTTCATTGTGGTACATATAGCAAATTGTACACTGTGCACTTCAGTAAACATAAATGCTGGCTAATAAGATGACAGAAGTAAAGCATTCTTATTGCCTAGACCCCTGTAAAACAAATACTACATCGGGCATTATCTGTGTCATAGGCTGTAATGAGATACACTACCTGCACATCTCTAGTCAGGTGCGCCATCTCCAAGCTCCATCTCCACCCAGAAAGAAGTTTTACTCTTGGTGAATAAGAACTGGCAGTATACACTTTCCCAGTAGAGAACTAATTTATGTAGATCTATTCATTAATTCCTAGAGGCTTCCAACTCATTAACTTTCAGCTATGGTCGTCACACTAACTCAATTTACATGTCCGCAGAGTGGGACAGATACATTTCTCTGCCCCTCAGCTCTCCGTAAGAGGGAATGCAAATCTCCGCTTGACTTTTTATTTAATCAGGTTTTACTTCAGGAATCAAATCGTCCTCATGTTTTCTAAGACTGAAATGTCAAGGACTTCAAACCTGTTAGAAATCCAGTTTTTTCCATTAACATTCTTGAAGACAGACATGCATTAGTAAAGGTCCTGCCTTAACTTGGACCATTTTGCACTCAGTATAGAATCATAAATACACCTCTGCTCTCAACCTTCATCATGAGTTCAGCATTATCATTCTAACTACCCTAGAAGTGGTGTTTTACTTTTTACAGCCAATAATAAAAAATGACTGTACATGCATGCACTGGTAAAATATGTGATTTACTAGTTTGCTAGCCTTTTATTAATAATAATAATAATAATTGTTTTGACAGGGCAGCACACTGGCAGGTAATGAGAGATATCACCAAATGAACAATTATTGGCTCCTAAAGGGGAGATTTGCCCCTGCTATCAGCTATCCTAATCCTCAAGCTAACCCTTTCCTTTCCTTCCATTAATCTAACCCTCCCTTCCCTGCTGCCTAACCCTAACCTTCCCCTTCTCCGATCCATCCCCTTACCGCTGCCAAACCCTAACCTGTCCTATCTCTGATCCATCCCCTCCCCACAACCTANCCCTAACTTTCCCCTTCTATGCTCCTTCTCTTCTCATAGCCTATCCACAGCCTTCCACTTTTAAAATCTATCCCTTGCCCGCAGATGAATCACACAGCACACACAGCACATATAAACCTGATAAGGCTGTATGTGTAGTACTACCAGACATATATTGGGCAATAAAGATCATTGTGAAGCCTATAAGACTATTTACAAGACATGTTGATACCAGGCATATAAGCTGTCCTTTTATAACTCCAGCTAAGACTTATATATGCCTGTGTCTTAAAACAGCAGGTTGCAATCTAAGCTCACCACCACCTAAATACCCCAATTTTAGCCAACACACGACCACAGACCATTCCGAAAGGGAGGGCGGAAGGAAAAAGTCCTGTCTGGAATGCTTATTCCCCTTCCTAGCCAGAACATTCACCATATTTAAGGATCAATGGGACAAGGATGTGATGAGTGACATCTCCAAGTCCATCCCACCCTTATTTGGGTTACTTTCTTAAACTGGGAATAGAATCATATGGCTTTTGCTAGAATCATATGGCTTTTGCTTCAGTGTAAAGATTGAAATAGGCTAATCATGTATGATCCCATGTTTTCCAGTATTTTGGCGACACAATAGAAAATACAGTAGAAAATATCCTTAATTCTCACATCTACAAGACATGAGAGCAGAACTTCTAGGGACCTGACCCAGAGTTTTATATGCAAGCATCCCCTGCTACGGTGCATATTTAAATGAGAGAAACCCCCCTTCTCACATTTAAATATGCACTGTAAAGCTGGGCATACACTATAAGAAAAATTGTTCCAATCTAACGATTTTTTCAAGAGTGGGCAGAACCATGTTGAATTACAGGGGAGGTAAATTGAATTAATTGCAATCAGTATTACAGGTGAGAAATGATGTTTCCAGCCCAAGTGTAATAACAGTGTAACAGTAACGCTGGTCAGTATCTGTGTGCAAAATGCAAAAAAAAAGTATTCTCTCTGCATGCAAACACTGACATTAATTTTACCTCCCCTGCAATTCATCATGGTTTTACCCACTCTTGAAAAAATCTTTTGATTGGAACAATTTATATTATAGTGTATGGCCAGCTTAAGAGTTGGATGCACAAGAAGAGGGATGCGCAGGTTTCGGTTAGGCCCCTAGGCAGAGTCAGATCTAGATGGTCGTGAGCCCAAATGCAGAAATATATTTTGGGCCCTCCTTCCTTTCAAAGGGCCGGATCCAGACTGTGGAAAACGCAACATTTTCTGCAGTCTGGATTCATATATTGGATGCAAAATGGAGTGTGCCAGAAATAACACTCCATTTTGGTAGCCCTATGTAAATGGCTAAGCTACGCAATTTACATTGTAGGTGCTGCGAGGCATGTTTGCACCACATTGGCCCCAGAAACCTAATGGGCCTCCATGCTGTGCACAATCTCCAAATCTCCACCGGCGTTAGTTCCGCCTCTGCAACTAGGTCTCACCATTCTCCTCTTATTCAGGATTATAAATACTATGTAAAAAGTATATAATATAACTATACATATTGTACAATATCTTTGTTATTAGGCAGACCCATAATATAAAAGAGGTTCTATTTGTATAGTAAATATTTATAAACTCCAGAAACCTACCACCATATCTAGCACATATTGAAAACGAATTTACTATGAATGAGATGCAGTTCTATGATTACACATAGACATACCTATTTCCAGAAACACATTGGTAATTACTAACAGCACCACATGGGCACGTACACAGTACAATGATACAAATAGAATTAATGAACAAAAAAAATACTAGAGCCATACTACAGAATAAGTACACAGCATTAGGTTCTTTCCATTGAAATGAAATCAACAGTGAACTGTGAGTATAATGTAATGCAAGCACTATAAACCTGGATCCTCTAATAGGTAAAGAATACAAAATGTCACAGATGGCAAATATATTAAATATTCTCTTATTCTTACACACACAGGATAAACACAGACCTCTAATGACTATATTTGGTGTCATGGCATATTCCCAGGACCAAGCACATTAGGAAGGCAGCACAATAGACTTTTGTGTACAGTATTGTTTTATTTATATTCATTTTCTTGTGTCTATAAATGTGTGTTTGCTGTGGCCTAGGCTTAGTTTATTACAAATGTAATGGATAAGAGATAAGTCATGGCTTATGTGCCATGCTATGGGCCTCCTTGTCGGTCTCTACAGCTACTGGCTCCTGTCTGGTATCTGGTAGAGACCGGTGACCATATATTTCCGTAAAGGTACAACATCAGTTTTTCAGCACCCCTGGTTCTAATACCCTGTCAAATAAAAGCGGTTTGCCAAATGGATGGAGGTGATCTTGTAACCCATTTTTAAAACACATAATGAATGTTTATTAAGCAACATGGATGACTGGAAAAACCGAGTCTGCTCCATTATCAAGCTACCTGCCAATCCCACTTCATAACTTGGGCTCTGTAGAAAGTACACAGCTATACACAACACCTTCTCTTGTCTTTTATATATACTTTTTATGTTTATACACATTTTTATATTTCTGTACATANCAGCACTTCTAAATGTCCAATTTTACTTTTGCCACTGTTTTGAAAATACTATTTGTTCCCATAAAGAATGCGCTTAAATACATAGGGCTCTATTTATAAAGGCATTATGGCTTCATTTTGTAAGAATAAGGGCAGTTTTCTGCCCTCAGCGCTTCAAAATGAAGTGTTTGATATTTAAACCCGGAGTCCATCACTCCGAGTGGTAAAACCTCAGGTTGTCGAGGAAGGAGCGATGCCCCCTTTCCCTTCTCTAATATCAGGGAGGAAGGGAGAGGAAATTGGGGTAAGAAAATTAAAAAATCAATGGTGTTCCTTATTCATATGAACAGAAACACCACTGGACAGAAAAAAGTAAAAAAAAAAACCAATATAAAAAATTATAAAATAATATAAAATGCAAACTTACCGAAGCTGGAGCGGAACACCCGCATCGCCTCGCGGGACATCTGGAGGCAGGTAAGTATTTTAAATAATATTGTACGATGCTGCAAGGCGCTGCCCATAATATTATACACATGAACCATTCTTACAAGTTGTGCTGTCTAGGAACATATAAAAGCAGTTCATATTTAGACATGCCTTCTTTGCCATCTTTATTTGCACTAAACCATTCCATGAGCCTGTTTCAGGGTATTCTGCTTTCTACGGTAGGGCCATGAGCTGTTATAGATACACAGGGGGCTCCTTAGCTCTAGGGACCCCCTCCCCGTATTCTGCTAATTGAGAGGATGTGGGTTACTAACTGAATCATTAATGTGTAAGTGAATTAACTGTAAGCTTTTATAATATGTATTTGACATGTCTAAACTAGTAGTTATTAGGTTAAAGAAATGGAAGCAATTTACAATCCATTAAACAATTGAATTGACAAAATAGTAGAAATATCAATTAATTGAATTACTTTAAATAAAAGAATAATTAAACATTTCATAGAAAAATATAAAGTTTAAATTTAATTAAACACATCGTTTGCAACTTGAAACTCGCGGAGAGTAAGTACCATTAAATGGTTGGCAAATACCATCAAAGCAGTCCAGGCTTTTATCTACTTTTGGTGGATTGCACCCTGTGTAATTCCTATTTGTAACACTCCCTCCTCCTTTTGTGTCCCTCGCTGAGGATGCTGGGAGTACTTTGCTGAGAATGCTTTTAGTGCAGCAATTTCCTTAAAAATAGATTCTGCAGATGTTATTNTTATAGGCAGAAAAAATGGCATCCTCCCCACAAGCCTGGAACGCACAGTCATTCAGCCCCTATTGTGCTGGCACTTTAAAAGCTCCAAGAGAACCGNGGACAAGTTGCATATGTGATAATGCTATTCATTGTCAGCAGGGGCACGTGTCATGTTTTGTGCTGAAATTATACCCTGTATAGCTCATTTTGTGCTCTCCTCTGTTGTTCACGTTCACAGGTGCTCCATAAGCTTTCAAAAAAAAAGAAAAAAAAAAAAAGAAAACCCAATGGGCAGAGCAATGGATTATGCTGATGATGACAAGCAGCCGCAAGAGAACTGCAGGATCGCCTTGACTGAATCAGGAACAGTTGTATCCTTTGTATGGATCTAACCCCAGGAGTTCATCCTGAGCCAAGGTCACTGGCATTTAGGTTGGAACTCATTTACTTGGTATGGCACTTGCCATTAAATCTCGATGGATGAGAGAGATGCAGGGGCTAAGCAACACNACTCTGGCCTCTGTAATTCTATAATCTTCACAATTATTTTAGGAACCTTTTAGTCCATCTGAATGAAATATAATCCGCTCTTCTGATTTACCAATTCACCCACATCATAGTCTCCATCAAATTCATCTTCATGCATTNTTCTATGGCACAAGAGGCCCTTCTCATGGGGTGCGGATAAGGAGTTCATAACATGACCACCCATGTATTGGGAAAGACTGATCTCTGTCAGGATGTGGCTTTGGATGTGTACACTGTGCAATAGGCTAAAAACAACATAAATGCAAGGACAGAATTGTATTCTGTTGCCCCACATGAACAATCTATTCTTACAGGCAATGGAACTCTCAATAAAATCCCAAGTTCATATCCAATATCTTCTTAGATCCAAATTCAGAGGTTTCAAAGGAATAAAGTAGTCTGGTGCACCTGAAGCAACCTGAGCCAAATCGAGATACAAAAGGTAAATTCCAACAATAAAATGTTAATGATGTGCACAGGGATGCATGAAAATATGAAGTCCTGCTATAACAATTANCAGCATACCCGACATAGATTCTACATGTACATTAAAATGAGGCCCTGTCATTCAAGCAAGCATTTTCACTTGTGTGCAATTTAATGGTTAAAAATTAGGCATTTTGTTTGGTTGGAATTACTGGAATACATTTAACATTGATATATTATTAATCATCTGTTCAACATAGACTATAGTTTTTGGCTTTAAATATACTCTATTCTTATTTAAAAAAATTTAAAATAAATTCAGCCTATCTAAAATACTATTCTACACTCAGTAGGAGATTTTAGATGATTTTTTAATAAAAAAAAACAATTACTAGCTGGTCCCACGGAAAATACTGAGAAAGAATGTNCAGAAATGATATTTCTGCCTTTAAATTCCATGGAAGGCAACCTAGAGAAGGGANTGTTAGAGAGCATTATAACTCTCTGGGAGGTTTCTGGGAACTACTGATCTGCATTCAAGAACATGTACAGAGCTAATTGGATCTAATCCAATATAACGTCTTTTACTTCCACTTTGCTCAGTGGTAATGGGGATCACACATGGGGAGAGGACTAGCCGGCATGCTCTTGAAATGTCAAGATGTCCTCCTCAATAGTCATTTTTAATAGGATGTAACGATTTCATCTCTTGATTTATCAAAGTAAGGAATCTCAGCTACACCATTGTCCAGAAACCACAGGAATAGATTTACCATAATGCAAATGAGGTACCGAAGTCCTGAGGACGTTGCTTTTGTGATATTAACTCTTACCTGCCTTTAGATGCAAATGTCAGACTAATCCCAATCATCATGATATCCAGGGAGAATCAATATCTAAACCCACTGAGTAGCAACATTAAATGTTTTATATGTATTAAATACATACACAGCAAAAGCAACATATTTATTTCAAACATATTTAATTTATCTTTCTGTATTGTAGAAATAGAATATATTTAGAAGTATCAGGCAAGAGGATGTAGTCAAAAGTGTGTATGAATAAGAAGCACAAGCAAAGTACAACTGAACATAAAAATATTAAACATAAAAAGCAGTATAAAAATAAATACAAAAAATACCATTCTCCCCAAATGGCACCATAATAACTCTCTCC